>PVLA01008904.1:0-36197 GCA_004027455.1 Hydrochoerus hydrochaeris
AGCTGCTCTGCACCCCTCAGCTGCTCTGCGCCCTGAGCTGCTCTGCGCCCTGAGCTGCTCTGCACCCCTCAGCTGCTCTGCGCCCCCAGCCCGTGCTCCTCGCTCAGCTGGGGGCCCTGCACAGTGCACGCTGGGTGCAGTCCTGTTAATAAGGCTGCAGCTGGTAAGCAGATTTTTGTGGGGGAAATAGTAGCATGAGGAACTGTTTTCAATTATCTTGGTAGCGCCCTTCTACTTACTCCATCAAGTGGACCCTTCAGGACTTTTCTAGGACAGCAGTGCTGGTGGGTGTAGACAAAACAGGCTAGAGGGTGATGGCTGGGGTGAGGATCCTGCCACAGAATCGTGAGTGCCCGGAGCCCCGGAGCCCCGGCAGGGAGGAGCGTCATGGTGAGGGTCGCGAGCGGCCTTTCTGATCCGTGAAAGAGGATAGCTGGTGTTCCGCGGGGTGCAGCCGCGGGGACAGCAGGTAGTGGGCGAGCGCAAGGGGAGAGCGGCGCATGCTGGGGACCAGCCCTGCTCCGCTGGCGCAGTGCTTACTGGCACAGATTGTATGGCGTTCCCGAGATGCCGCTGGGTGACGGGAGGTGCACTTCACCTGTCCCGCACACTGAGGATTTCAAAGGTTGAGTACGGGAAAAAGAGAGAAATCACATGGACTAGATCCTAAATGCCCTGTAGACGAGATAGTAAAGGTTCCCTGTGGCCCAGATACTAACGTGGTGCCACACTTCGGGTCTGGAATGCCCAAGGCCTGGCCATCACCGTGCGGTGCTCACAGGAATGCAGAGGCTTAGCAGAAGAAATCCAGGCGTTGAGGGCCCTGGAAGGGGTGGCTGGAGCCCCAGCCCCTTCCTCTGTCTTTGCCTCCCAGCTACTGCAAGCTGGCAGGCCTGCTGTGCCACCTGTGCCCGTCACCAGGTACTGTGCCAGCTCAGGCACATGTAAGTGTGTAACAGCCTCTGCCACTGTGGGCCAGGGTAACCCTTTCCTTACGAAGGCCATTTTCTGAGCTACTCCATGGTCGGAAAGGCTGACCCCACACAGATGTATTGGACTGAATGAAATATCAGTTTCACCTTTTTCCCCTTGTTTAACGTGACTTCTAGGAAGTTTAAAAATCACAGAGGTGACTCCCCGAACATTTCCGTGGGACAGCCCTGGCCTAGGGTTAACAGGGACTGGGAAGTGACTGAGGCCCGAAGCACCTGCTGCACTGCTGGGAGGGAGGATGTCGGGGGGGGGGGTGGCAGTGAATGGGCTTGGGCCTGGGCCGGCACGTGTGGCTCCCAGTTTCCTGTCCTCCCTCTGAAAGAACATTCCCACCTATGGGACGCACCGCTCTAGAGAACTCACCTGGCTTAGTGAGGCACAGCACAGCTCGGCCAGTGGCTCTTAGCTCCCCACACCTGCCCAGCCCAGGAGCCCCGCTGCCTGGGTCCCCTCCTGTTAGAGGAGAGGTGGGCACCTGCTCTGGGCTAAGCCGAGTCTTCTGAACCTGCCGACTTGGGGAGAGGAATGCTCCCCCTGCTCCCACAGTGGCTGTTAGCTCCCCACACCTGCCCAGCCCAGGAGCCCCGCTGCCTGGGTCCCCTCCAGCCCGGCACCCTTCTCCTCAGGCTATGTTGGAGTAAGCACTTTTTCTGTAGCTGCCTCTCACACTGATGTCTATTGCTGATTTTTTTGATAAAAAGATAAAAGCTGGTACTTTCTAGAAAAAAAGAAAAATACCGAACACACACACACACACACACACACACACACCCCAAGTGTGACTGTCCCTGGAGGTCCTCTTGAGGAATCTGGGCTTTCCTAGAAGCATGAGAAGCCACTGAAGATTTCAGCAGGGAGGCGATCAGAGCAGACCTGCATTTTAAAGAGCACACAGCGTTTCTGGGCGGTGCAGTGGAAGGCCAGTTAAAGGGCTGTAACCCTAAAGGGCACAGAAACACTCACACTTCACAGTTAAACTGCAATTGAGAGTCCTTATCTGCGCCTCAGGGCCTTTGCATCAGACTCCAGCCTTCTGTTCCCACCTCAGTGAGTACCGCCTCCCCTGGCTTCCATCTGGAACGAACAGGATTTATCTCAGGACTCTTTCCTCACTCACTCCCCTGCCTTCCCTGACCCTTCTGGAAAACGACCATCATCAGAGCTTTCCGTTCCAGGGTCACCTCCTCAAGCCCCTCTAAAGCACCGGCCTCCAGCTCCTTGTGCTTTCGTTGCGTGTTTCACTGTCTGAAATGATCTTAGGATTCCTGCGTCTGTTTTTTACTTTAAGCATATAAACTTCTAGGGAGCACAGACATCGCTTATGTGTTTTTGCTCTTTTACATGAAAAATGGGGCTTTGAGACAGGACGGGTCAAGACTTTGTAGTGCAAGTTTTGGAGCAGGCACCTGTAAGTGTGTAAGAGGAAGATGACAGTGAGCTGGCCAAGGAGACGGAAAGCACGTCAGGAGGACAGTGCTGTGGGAGGCAGCAGAAGCAGCGCTCCGAGAAGGCGTCAAAGCCAGCGGTAGGCTCTGCGGCCTGCCGGGCAAGCGCAGCCGCTGTGGGTTAGCCCTGGTTTCTGGCCAGCACGGGTGTCCCCGAAGGAAGAAGGTTCAGCTGGAATGATGGGGTGGAAGCCAGGCAGACAAGGACACAGACGGAAGTGGGAGAAGGTGAAGTGGAGACTATGATCAGCTCAGCTCTGTGAAATTTGCCTGTGGAAGGTCCCAGCATACAGCTGAGCTGCGGAACACGGTTGTTATGGGAGAGCTGAGCTGCTGCTGGGCTGAGGCTGGAACAGCAGTTGAAGTGAAAGGGGAGAGATGGAGGACGATGACCGTGGCTGAGCCTGAGATGACGGAAGGACGGCTTCCTAGGCGGCACCAGTTCCCTTGCGTGGGAGGAGGGGGGCGGGTATTCACTGCACCCTCTCTGCCGGCAAACACAAGACCCCGGAAAGCCGCACTCTGGCTCAAGTGGCCGCACAGTGCAGCAGAAAGGAAGACAGCTCGGTCGGGGGAAAGCTGCAGACGGCAAGTGCTGGCGCTGCACGCCAGAACCGGATGAACTCCCGATGCTGTGATCAACGGGGTTTTCATGAGAAGTGGCATTTGATTTGGGTCTTGAAAGCAGAGTAGGGTTTTATTAGCTGGGATTGTGAGTGGTAAAAAATAATAATAAAGGAGAATGCATTTCACGGCGGGGGCTGGCACGAACAAAGGGTCGAAGCACTACATTTCAATCTCTTTACCCTTCAGCAAGGAAACAGCATTTCTTTCTGTACTCTGATAGAGCATAGCAATTTAGAAGAATAAGAAACCTTACAGAGATTCTCATCAAATGTCCTTATTTTTCCTGTATGAAAATTGAAGTGCTAAGAGATAGAAGTAAGTGTTAACTCTTGCAAAACTGGTAAGAGATAGAGCTGGGGTCTGGCTTAAAACATAGCTGCCACCATAACATCATTATTCGTACTGTAAGGGTAGAATATATTCAGCAGAACCTCACTTGGTTTTACTGAATTGCATCAGAGGTGTGATTGGAGAAACTGGATGGATTTTAGATTTGAGGACTGATGCAGTTAGAGTAATTACAGTAGTCTTGCTGTGGAGATGTCTCTTTGCTGTCTGTACTGGTGAAGATGTTTGTTATTGGGAGATTAACTGATACTTTCCCACCATTCTCCAGACCATCTCCTATGCTTGGCCAAATTAAGTCCCAACTGGCCCAGAGTGAATGTGAAGATAAATCGAAGTTAACTCGAAGTATGAACTTAGAGAGAGGAGGAGAATAACCAGAAGGTACCAGCTCCCTGAGGCTGCTGAACACATAGCCACATACCTCCAGGCTTGAAAGTCAGCAGCCAACCACCCTGGGCTAAAATCAGGGTGTCACCTGGGCCGCGTTCCCTTCTGGATCTCTGGAGAGACCCTGCTTCCTGTGTTTTGTAGCTTCAGAAGACTTCCCACTTTCCTTGACTTGCGGCTCTTCCCTGTACCTTTAAATCAGCAACACTGCTGTTCTCGCAGAGAACATGGCTTTCCTCTGCCCACAATGAGGAAAGGTGCTCTGTTTTTAAGGTTTTGTGATTAGATTGGTCCTGCCTGGATAATGCAAGATACTCCCATCTCCAGTCCTTAGCCTTCATTGGAAAGTTCTTTCCCATCTAAAGTAGCAAAGTCACAGGTTCTAGATAAAGGACCATAGGTATATTTAGGGGACCATTATTTTGCCAACCAAAGAAAGGAGCCTGGGATTTAGTACAGTAGTAGAGTCCTTGCATGATGTGGACCAGGGTTCAATTCCCAGCACTGGAAGAAGGAGAAGGAGAAGATAAAGAATAGGGGGAGGAGGAGGAAGAAAAGAAGAGGGGAAGGGAAGGGGAGGCAGGGATGAGGAGGAGGAGGGAGAGAGCCTCAACCGCTGACGATGGGTAGAAATAGTGGGACCTGCACGAGGGTCTTGGTATCACTGGGCTTTGCTCTTAGCTCTGTTCACAGGATCCACAGTGACTTGGATGAGGACAGGGTCTCCGGGGGATGTGCTGTAGGGCACAAACTGAGAGAAAATCTCAGTCAACGAGGAAGCTAAGATGAACTTACCTTACCTGTTATGCTAGCAAACATGAGACCTTAAGTTTCAAGGAGAAAAATCCCCAAATGTAGGATTGGTGGTGCTGGAATTAGTGTCCATGTATGTGGAACCAGAAGGAATGGATGTGAACACAGGAGTGATAAGGACATCTGTTCACAGTTTCCAAGCCATTGCCGTGTGTCGGGACCCGGCCAAGGGCTTTGCGTATGTCGGACATTTTCACACTCGTGAAAAACCCACAAGGAAATAGTGATTATTTCTGTTTTTCAGATGAAGTTACAATTCAGAGACCTGAAGCAGCTTACCCAAGATCACAAATCATCAGTCAGTGCAAACTTGGATCTGACTCCAAAGACTATTCTCATTTAGCAGAAGACAAAGGTGCTTTCAAAAAAGGCTGCTGAGCTGGGAATGGTGGTAGGTACCTATAATCCCAGCACCCTTGGGGATGAGACAGAACTCAAGTTTGAGACCAGCTTGGGGAACTTGAAGGCCTTGGACTGAATCCCCGACCCACGCCAATGAATTATAGCTGCATTAGTAAAAGTACTGTCCGGATCCTTATAGGAAGCATCCGGGATGTATTTCCCGCTTCACAAGGGCCCATGACACACATGAATGGATGAATGTGTGTGCAGGAGTGTGCAGAGGGTTCTGATAGCCAGGACCCGAAGGCGTTGAGCAAGCTTGTTTGCCCTGCTTGAAAGAAACCTGCAGCAGGTGTGGTCCGCACAGAAGTGTAATCACTGCCTGAGAGCATTCAAACACAGGACAGTTTCTCTCTGTCGCGCCGAGGCAGGGGCTGGCCCCGGGGAACTTGCTGGTATGATCTCAGCTTTCACGGCAAGGTGTGGTGCCAGCTCCTTGCAGGGGGTGATGGAAGGAGCTTCCTCTTCAGGCCTTGGCGAGGGCTGCCCGGTGGGAGCAGTTGCTGAGCTTGTGTCTGCTGACGGTGTGGATAAGCAACTTTGTTATGAGTGTTCTACCCAAAATTGGTGAGTTGAGAATCAGTGAACTTTTTGTCTTTTGTTTTTTGAAGCAGAGTCTTGCTTTGTAGTGCAGACTGGCTTTGAATTCATTATGTAGCTGTGCTGCGCTCTAACTCAAGATGATCCTCCTGCCTCAGCCTCTCGAGTGCTGAGACTACAGGCGTGCACTGCCACATCTAGGAGAAGTGATGAACTTTAGGATTATTGTCAAGTTTGAGAATTTTCTTGATTTGATTTAGATTGTTGACTTGAGACAAGCAGAGCTCACAACCTCCAGGCCTGGCTCCGTTGATAAGGCAAAGTCCTAACGCCCTGATGGGCACTGAGGCCCAGGGACCTGAAGGTCAACAGCAGGAGTATTTCATGTTCACGTTATGGACAGGCCCCTTTCCAAACACGGTGACATTTTAATGGCCCCTGCATTCTTACAGGGCTGATTGGCAAAATCACATAAAAACAAATTAAATTTGTGATCTAGATACTTCTCCAAACAAGCTGGCAACAAGCTGGTCTTGAGGGCTTCGTAATTACTACAACAGCTGCCTTGAGTCAGGTAGAAACATTTTGCGGGGTTTATTTAGGGAGTGAGACACAACTGTGGCACAGTACAGATGACCAAGAGTGTGCTCACGTGGGGAGGGAGCTCACAAAGTGGGCTGGGCTCGGCCACGGCCTCCGGGTACAGGAGAGGGCCCGGGGGAGACTGCCACTCAGCTGCGATTCCTTGGAAATAATGTCCAGGCCGTATCTATGTCACAAAATCCTGTCTTTAATATAACTAAATCTATGGGGCTTTTTCTTATTTGTGGCTTCATTAGAGCAGGGAGCCAAATTTCCTTTAATATTCTTGCATATCTTTTGCTCTATTTTGATGACATTGGATGCCCCGAGTTGACAAGAGTGCATCCATTTATTTCCGCCTTAGGCACACCAGCATTTGATATTCGATACCCAGTTCTTTGTAGCCCCTTCCTACTTCTCTCTTTCTCTTTCTATCCCTTTCCTGCCCTCTATCCCTCCCTCTCTTTCTTTCTTTCTTTCTTTCTTTCTTTCTTTCTTTCTTTCTTTCTTTCTTTCTTTCTTTCTTTCTTTCCACTGGGAATTGAACCTAGGTCTTAGCAATAAGAACTGAGAGTTTTACCTTGCTTTCCACATCCCAGTACTGCCCACCATAACCACTTTAGCATGTTTGCTCCTCTGCCATTATGAACTCATGCATTATAACATGAGACCATGTCACCATGGACATCTGTGATGACTAATACATAGAGTTATTTAGCCTGTTGGACCACACCTTAAGGGAATTTAATTTGAGGGGTTCCACTGCAGTCATTTAACTAGCAATTGCTTACTCCTTTGTTCTATGTGCCTTCAATTTCCACTGCCAGGATTAGTCCTTCAGAGAAGTCTGTTCACTCAGGAAAGGTGCAGTACTTTATTGGATTTATTGGCCTAGCTCTTTCTCCAAGGATTCTTTGTGTATGACTGAGGGTCTCTTTAGGAAACCAGTGGCATTCTCAAGCTGGTTAATTGAGGAGGTGGTAGTATCAGGACTGTTTACAAAGGTGTGTAGTTTAGGAGAAGCAACATGGGCTGGGACAGGGCCCAGACTGTCCACGGCTGCATTGCCACAGCGAGGCCTGGTGGCGGAGAGGAGGACCTGGGTCCTGGACAGGTGCCATGTGCAGCATGAAGCAGGGAATGAGCTGGGGAATAAATATAGGACTTTGCTCTTCCTTCTCCTGTCTCCCGCTCCTCTTTTTTTCACGTGAAATAAACCTGAGCAAAGCCAGAGGGCAGGGAAGCCAGTAGGTGCAGCGAGGAAAGCTGAGTCTCCTGGAAAGAGGTGGAGAACAGTCTGGAGGGACTGACAGAGGAGACCAGCACATCCACACCAAAGCTAGTGTCCCCAGGCCTTGTGCTGACCTCCTCCTCCTGTGAACTGCCCCTCCGGGCCGTCCCTTTCATGGTGTCTCCTTCTCCCCAGGCCGCATGCTGGGGTCCAGATCAGTCCTTTGGGTGCTCCCGTAAGAACCCCCCTCAGCGTGTCTCCTCGGAACTCGTCGTCTCTGCGCCCTCATCCCGCCTGCTCCTGCACGTGCACTGCATGCCAAGGCCAAGCCTGAAACCCAACCGTCGCTCTGTACCCGGCCTCGCCCCAGCCCCAGCCCCAGCCCCAGCCCCGATTTTTCTGAGTTTACCTCCATGATACTGTATTTCTCCCCCAGCTTCTGTTTTCTCCCTTTCTACTCCCACCTTCCTGGTTTAGATCATTAGTAATCTGTTTCCTGGTCTCAAAAGTAAGTTTCCTCCTGAAACGGTGGCCCCTGTTATATTACAGTTTGTATTCAGAATTAATATCTGTTTCACTAACTTATTTACTTAGAAGATACTTACATGCTAGGTATGCTGAGTGTTGGAAATCTGGGGATAAGTAGACATGCTCTTCGTCTTCTGCTGTCACTTCCAGGTTAGAGGAGTAAGTACAGATTGACGGGCACAGTGATAGAATTATTGCAAATGAGGCACTCAGCATATCATGGAGGAGTGTCACAGAAATCTCCCTGGAGAATGTGACACATAAGTTTAGCCCCAAATGATTAATAGGTGTCAACAGGTAAAAGGCAGGAGAGGGGAGAGACCCAGGGAAAGATGTTTCAGCTTACACGTGCAAGTTTTAGCAGCCAGAGAGGGCGTAAAGAGCCAGGAGAGTTCAGAAGAAGATAGTATGAGGGAAGCAGAGGGTAGAGTCAGCGGTCAGGCAGTGGGTCCTAGAGGACTTTAAGGTTTGGCCCTATCTGGTGTGTTTGGGAAAATTAACCTTGTAGTTTGGCGAATGCCCTTGACAGGATGTTAAGCCTGGAGACAAATCAGCCATTTGGGAAGAGGTTTCACTGAGCTAAACAAGGGGCTGCAGATACAGAGCAGAGCGAAGCGAAGCATGTGAAGGTGTGATCATTAATGGAGACGCACTGAGAGATGGGGCTCAGCCGGGGAGGGAGAAGGGGGTCAGCTGGAGCCACTGGAGGGGCGGCGTGGGACTCAGCAAGCGGAGAACTCCGAGGGAGGGTGTGGGAGAATCGGACGAGCTCGCCCTTGGTGCCGGGCCTGGGTCTCCCGTGAGCTTTCCAGCGAGACGTCGCGTTAGCTGGCCCTGTCCGGATCGCTAATTGTGACAGAGATGGAAGCTCTCCAGGCATGCCTCGAATGAGTAACTCAGCTCCGTGAAGGGCTGGTCGGAGGAGAGAGGAAGTAAACGGTCCATGAGTTAGAAGGGAAACAAGCTCGTCACGGTCCTGTCTGAGGCAAGGCCGGGCTTTAAAGTGAGTTCTCCTCCCCACCTTTCTTCATGCCGGTCCCCAAATTCCACTTAGCTGCGCACTGTTTCTGGGCTCCAGCAGGCTCAGGCCTCTGTTTCTTGGATATCCATAAACGGCTGATTTTACTGTTTCCTCTGCCTGAAATACGATTCATTTTCCTTTATCTGGCTATTGCTTAAAACTCCTGTGCTGGGGCTTGAACTCATGAGCTCATGCTTGCCAGGCAGGAGCTTGTGCGCGGTGCTATATCCATGGCCCCTGCTTAAAACTCTAAATGTCATCTGGAGACTGTGCACTCGGGGAGAGGAGTCTGAGCCCCCTTGGGCACGTCGCCGCACCACCCTCCCTCCCCACTTTTTGCTTGTGTCCATGCCGATGCTCCTGAGGAGGCCTTGGGGTCGTCGGCCCCCTGGGCTCGTCACAGAGACTGTCCTGTGAGTTCCAGGGCTGGGCTGCATGTATGATTCTCCAGGAAACCAGTTCCCAGATGGAGTTTAGTGTTCCGGGAGATTTGCTGGAGTGGCCTCGGGATCATCACCTGTGGACAGGAGAAGGATGCGGAGGGGCAGGCGGGAAGACTGGCTCTCACCTACGCCCCGCATCCACCATGGTGACACCGGGATGCACTCTGCAGAAAGCGCGGCCTCTCAGAGTCCTCTTTATCCCAGATTGGGATGACGTGGCCAGGCCTTTCGGCAGAAGGCACCCCGAGTCACTGGGCAGAGCAGTTATGGAGAGGACGGGGACCCCACACCAGGTGCACGTCCTTCTGCAGAGAGGATGGGGCAGTGCACCACAGTGCGCAGCACACATCCTCCCCTCTCCTCCCCTGCTCTCCCCTCCCCTCCCCTGCGCTCCCCTGCTCTCCCCTCCCCTCCCCTCCTCTTCCCTCCTCTCTCCTTCCCTCCCCTGGGGCTACCACAGTGCATGGCGTATGGTAGACCAAAGTGGACCCATCTGCTTTGTAGACAAATACTGTTCTGTTCATCTGTACAACTTTTAAAAAATAGTTGTCAACATTTAAAATTGGACTTTATATATAAGTCATCATGGTTTCTGGTTTTTCCTGAAAACAAGTCGAGAGATGTGACCACACTTGGTGCCTTGCAGGATGCAGGTGTGGGCGGGAGCTGAGCGGTACCATCCTCTGGCACAGACCACGTGCCCCACGCTGTTCCTCCTCGGGAGCTCTGCTCATCACAGCGCCAGACCTCCTGTGCCACACGGCCACCCGCCAGTTACTAAAGTGGCACTCCTGCGACCAGACGAAAGCGCTACCCCTGCACTGTACTTCCTGCTCTGGCTTTCACATGCTCGGTCCCCACCCAAACTGCTGTGAGCCTGGGCCCCAGGTAAGGTATTGGGACACAGGTCCTTGAAGAGGTGACCAAGTTGTTAACCAGTGTTAGTTCCTTTCTCCAGAGGGTGAATTCTTGCTCCTGTGAGACTGGGTTAATGAGAATAGACTAGAAGATGCCTGCAGTTCCTGCAATCTGTCTCTCACTTCCTGTCTTGCTGTGAGACCTGTCTTTTTTGTACCAACTTCTGCAACGCAACAGTGTCCACCAGGAGACCCTCATCAGGAGCTGACGTCAACTCCACACTCTCATCCCCCCAGAACTTTTCTTTATAAAATGCCCAATCTTAGTCATTTTGTCATAGCAATGCAAGTCTGAGTAAGACACTTCTTCAGAAACTTTCATGTACATTAATTTATTCAACCCATAAAATAACCCTAAAAAATAGGTATCACGATCAGCTGGATTTCGGTGTAAGTGAAGAAACGGCATCACAGACCTGGTGATGGCCCATGTCTCTGGCCAGGATGCAGTAGGGTTAAGACTTGTCCTGATTTTAAACCCTGGGGTCGTCCTCCGTGATACCCACAGGCCTCTGCAGGTCACACCTGTAGAGCAGTCAGTGGGCCTGAATCTTGATGTCCAGGCTGAGAAGAGAAGAAAATCTTCTTAAGCCAAAAATACCTCACAAGAAAGAAACGGAAGCAGAGACAAGAGGAAGACTGTTCTTTGTGGACCTTGTTTTTGTTTTCCATCAAGTACTTTGAGAGAAATAAAACTATTAGAGCCCCAAAGGACCCCTAGAGCTGAGACAGGCTGCTGATGAAAGGCAGGCGAGTGGGGCGGCAGGCAGACCTTGCTGACCACGCCACACGCGGAAACGGTGTCCACAGCACGGCCACGCTGGCCGCCAGGAACAGGCTGGAGATGTTGCTGAGGGAGACACAGCAGTGCTGGAGCAGAGCTGTTCTCCTGCCTTGAAAGGATGAAGTTCCAAGAGGGAGAATAAAGGAAAATATCTCCAGTTGATTATAAAATGGAAATATGACAGCTCCAGCACACAATGTGGATCACAGCTGACTTTTCACTATTATGCAAGACTTTACCAGTCAAAAGAATTCAAGAGTACTTTCTCCAGACATAATGTTAAATAAAATATTTTGCTTTTTCAAAAGAAATTTGCCTGTAATTAAAATATTGGGAGATAAAGTTCTTGATTTCATCTCTGAAACATTTTAAGGCCTTTTTTATGATTATGGAATACTTATTCCAGGTAGGAGAGATTTATTATATACAGATATGAAGATGAAGACTATAAAATGCATATAATCATAATTTCCATCACATTGTGTAAATCACATAATGATATCTCAGAACTGACTTTACTACTTTGTAATTTAGACCCATATACTCATTAAAAAAACAATTTGGGAGATTAGTTTTTGAAAACATGATTGATAAAATTAGAGGTTTTGGTTGAGGTAGGCATAGCTATTAAAAGGGAAATTACCAGTAGCAACTTCCTGAAATTTCATTAACTGAGTAGATATAATGAATTTAAGGAATCTTCTACCCTCGTCTGTCCGTCTGTTTGGCTGGCTGCTTTAGGGATGCATATTGTGAAGGAATGAACTGTTCCCCACCCCTAGTTCACACATGGAGCCCCAAACTGCCAGTTTGCCTATCATACCTTGGCTCCCAAACAGAAGCACTAGGTAGAGATATTGTTTCTGTTTGCAAACTCTGCGTCATGTGGCAAACAGGACGTGGCCATCTTCCCCACACAAGCACAAGCGTGGCCTTCTTTTCCAAACTGCAGAGCAAGTTGGGCATGGTGGCATATGCCTATAACCCCAGCACTCCGGGGCTGGGGCAGGAAGAGTGCCTTGAGTTCCAGGCCAGCTTGGCCTACATAGTGAGTTCAAGGCTGATCTGAACTGCACAGTGAGACCCTGTCTCAAGAAAAGAAGTCGTAGAACAAATTCTGTTCATGATCCCAGGGGCTGCTGTGTTTGAGGGAGGGGTTTTGGGAAGAGAGCAGAGACTGGTGGGTGTGAAGTCGTTGGGGTAAGGCTCTGCTCCCAGGAGAACAATGCCCTTGCAAAGTGGCCCTGTATGGAGAAAAATACCACCACCCCTTTCTCCTTCCCTGTGTGCTCACGGAAGCAAAGCCAGGGAGAGGGGATTTGTGTAGAAACCACCTGCCGGGACCTTGGGCTGGGAACCCTAAGCCCTAAAGGGCTGTTTGGGTCATGCGGTGCATGCTGTTTCAGGTGACCTGGTTCAGGAAGAGCCAGAAGACATGCGTGAGCCTGGGCTCAACACTGCCCTTCATTCTAGCACTTTGGGAGGCTGAGGCAGAAGGGTTACCAGGTTCAAGTCCAGCCAGGGTAATTTAACGATTCAGTAAGACCCTGACTCAAAATAAAAAAGGCTGAGACATGGCAAAGGCCCTGGGTTCAGTCCGCAGGGCCACCAAAACCAACAAACAGCAAAACCCCAAAAAACAAAAGCTGATCCAGTTCCTATTAAAATCCTTATTTAAAAAAAAAACACACTCTGGCTGTTGTGTGAGGAATAGCCCGAAGCGGGGCCAGGTGGAAGGACGGGTGACTTAGGACCCCGCCGGCACAGTCCAGGTAGAGGTCCCTGTAGCGTGGACTAAGAAGGGTGTGGAGAAGCCAGGGGGCGCTGGGGGTGCAGCTCCCTGCCACGGGCGCCTCCCTGGTAAGAAGGAGGTCCTGAGTTTGATTCCTGGTACAAAACAAGTCAAGTCAGAGGAGGAAGCAGGGCAGTATGAACACACTTCGGGGGAGCTGAGATGCTGCCTGATGGGACCTGGGGCTCCAGGGTCAGCGGTGCAGGAGAGGGCAGGGCCCTGCGCAGTGGGCGGACTGTGCCCGAGGGGCGGGACTTCCAACTTGGCCATGGCTTCATCGGGCAGGGATGCTGGCTCTCAGTGTTTTGGAGGGAGAAATGAAGCTAAAATGAGTATGATCCAGAAATGCAAATGAAAAGGGGAAAATCATCACATGAGATTTATTCATTGAAACATCAATTTCCTACAAATTCTGGACATCAGTAAGTTTTGAGTTTTTCTTCTTGACAAGAAGTGCAGCTATTCTGGAGTTTTGGTTCAAGCCAGTTGCAGTGCAGTGGCCTCCTTTCATGAAAGCTAAGGAACCTGGCGGAGTGGCACAGGGATTGAACCCAGGCCTGTGCACATGCAGGGCAAGTGCTGTAACCACTGAGCTGCATCCCCAACCCTTTTTATTTTTAATTTGAGACAGGGTCTGGCTGAATTGCCCATGCTGGGCTTGATCCTCGTGCCTTGGCCTCCTGAGTCTAGGATTACAGGTCTGCACCACTGTGCCCACCCCAGTACCCTTTTAAACATTCTGCTCCCAGCAGCTCTGCCCTAAGAGGGCTGAGAACTGAGTGGGCTGGAACAACCTTGACAGTAGATGAATAGAAGAAACGCCCACCAGGTCACCGGTGGACCAGCGCATGGGTGCCACACGAAGAGTGAGATCCAAAGAAGGATCAGATGGCCGAAGCTTCAGCTCTCTCCACAGGGAAGAGGAAAACGGGGCCACGGGTACTTGGAGAGGGAGAGTCAGTGAGTTTTAAGGGCTCCAAGAGCAGACAACAGCATGGGACAAAGTTGACTGGGCTTTGAGTGTGGTCACGCCCAGGTTCTTCCTCCCTGTGGGAGACTTGGACTTGAAGTAGTCTTCAGGGGAACTTCAGAGAAAGTCCTTCCTCTTGTCGGGGAGACAGGGTCACAGAGACTCCCAGGAGCTTCTTAGCACAGCATGCCAAGGTACCATGCCTTGGGCATCATTCTCTGAGTGGCAGTCTCGCTTGTGCTAGTTCACGAGCTGCCCTAACAAAGTGCTGTGGACTGGAAACCTGCTTTGTGAGTTCTGGAAGGCAGACCTCCAGGTGCAGGTGTTAGCAGGCTGCATCCTCCTGAGGACGCTCTCCCGGCTTTTGGGGGCCATTGTCTGCTGCGTGGCCTTTCCTCTAGGCCCACACACCCCTGGGGCACCAGCCAGATAGGGTAGGACTGACCCTGATGGCCTCTTCACCCCTCTATAAAGGTCCTGTCTCCAAACAGTAGGAATCTCGGGTCCTTTGGGATAGGGCTTTATCACAGGAACTTTGGAGCAATATAATTCAGTCCTTAACATCCAGACAGAATGTGTATTTTCCATTTCTGCCATAAATTATAAATCTAATAATCTTCCTCAGGAAAAATTTAAAGTATAACTGTCTTATTTACTTTCTCATTATTGAGACACAATGCTTGACAAGTTAAAGGGGGAAAGGTTGATTTTAGCTCACAGTTTGTAGAAGTTTTGGTCCGTAGTCAGCTGGCTGCAAGGCAGGGCAGCGTGGCAGAGGGGTGTGGTAGAAGAGAAACAGTCCCTGGCGGCGTGGGCAGGAAACTGCGAATCATCACAGGACGAGTAGATCCTTCCAAGCCACACCCACAGTAACCCACCAGCCAGCATCACACAGCTATAAACCCATCAGTGTGATAATACGGTATCACATACTCATAATTCAGCCACCTCCCAAAAGCTCCCAAAAGCTCCCAAAAGCTTCCAAAAGCTCTGGGGCACTGTAGAGACACAGGCAGAGTGAGCAGTACTGCCCTAAGCAATGTGGAAGGATCTAGAAATGGATTCTCCGTGGAATCTGAGTCAAGGCATCCCTGCCACCCGAGACAACCCAAGCCATTGTCACTGCATTCAGAAGTGTCCCTCCAACCTCTTAATCTAGAGAGGAGCCTGCATTATAAAAACTAAATGATCCGAGTCATGAAGATTCTATCTAATTGGAAATTACTGCAAAGGCACGCACGCACACAGATTAGACGCATATTTTGTTACAATCTTTTATCAGCTTATTGTCCCTGGAAACCAACAATAACCCTTTATCACTTAGAAAATTACCAGCACCCTCATGTCGAAAGCTACAAAACAGTCACAGTTGTTTTGTTCTGTACAAAAGATCCAAGCAAACGTCATTGAGGGGAAGGGACAGTTGAGGTGCAGATGGGCAGTTAGGGGAGAAACTGACCTGCTCTGCAGGCCTGAGTAGATTCCCCATGCAGCAGATACTGGCTGAGAACAACCCGTCTGAAACAAAGCAGTGACTGTGTTCTTTCTATTTTGTTATCTTTTCTCTGTACAATACATACCAGCCTTTAATTTGAGAGACACATTTTTGCATTTGTAAAACTAGCCTTTAATCTTGCACTAAACAAAAAGATACATATAATAATGTATGGACTTTCTTTTCCTTCTCTATCCTCTCCCCTCAGCAGCCCTTATTAATAATCAGTGCATGTGTTTTACAGATGGTGTGTTAGACCGCTCTTCATTACTATAACACAGTGCCGGCATGCGTAACTCTAGGAGGGGAAGGTATCCAACACTTACACCAGCGACAGCCTTTTTCCTGGAAGAGTACTGAGGTGGCAGAAGTCATCACATGGCAAGAGACAGGGAGAGTGTGTGTGTTCTGCTTCATCTTTCTCTTTGTTAGCCACTTGGATTCAAAGCCATACGGACTCTAAGGGCCTTTCCTAATCCAGAGTTCCTGCCGCTAAGCACTGCAGTCAGTCAGGTGTCTACCCTGGAAATTAAACTCAGCACTGCAGCCTCTGAGGGACGCACTCAAGTCAGACTCAGACGCAGCGAGGGGCACTTGCAGGGTGACTGAAATGCCAGTGGAAGAACCGTACACGCCATCTGGGCTGGGGCTCCCGCTGCGGCCCAGGTTAGACGGCCACGCTCTGGGCCTGTGTCTGGGTGTCTTGGACGTCACGGGTCTAGCAGGACCCTTATCAGAGATGCCCTGAGAAGTCCTGGGGTCCGCGCTTGACACAGGCCCTGCAGTGTGCAGCCAAGTGTGGCAGGCTTATCCCTGAAGAGTCCTTGATGGAAAGACTGGGCAGCACCTTTGCCCCAAGTCTGTCCAAATTCAGGCTTCTTTTTGGAGAAAAGCTTCCGTTTTGCAAAGTAAGGTACAATGTTTTATTGTGTGTGAGAGATTTCTAACAGAAAAAATAAAAGCTTTTTTACAAAAAGTAAAAGCTCTTGAGGTAAGTTACAATAAAAAAAACATTAACTCTTAAATTGCTAGATATATTTAAAAAACTAATTACATTCAGAACAGTCTAGAAATTAGTCCTCTGGATCAATTTGCTTCCTAGTTTAACATATAACTTATTTACATATATGCTATGGAGAGTTTTAAAGGAGTGTGTATGGATAACTCATATGGCACACACAGCATTTTAGAGAGTAATCATGTAGTTAATTTCTGTGGTAAGAGACAGCTTCAGTGTTTTTGCAACATTTGATAATCACTTCATCTTTGTAAAATCATCTAAATTAGCATTTTTTAAAAATCTCATATATTACTTAACAGAAAAGGCCTAAATTGTATCAAAAGAGACTGGAGGCAAATTAAAGTTTCCTTTTGTCCAACTTTGTGTCACTTCCTGCCTCCATAAATAGGGAAAGCAAAATATCTGTGCTTCTTATTCATGTACATCTGCCAAACCAATTAACACCTCCTGAATGTTATCTTAATTGCATTTATTAACATAACATTAACATAGCAGGGAGATAACATTCAGAGGTATTAATTGGTTTGGCAGCCACTCCAGTGGGGAGCATGGAGAAGAGCCCTTCTCAGTGTCTTGCTTTTCCTTTTTTTTAATTAAATGTTTTTGGTTGTGGAGAGTAAGTGAAATTATGTTGAAAAGGAGAAAATATATGTTAACCACAATGGGAGCAGCATCACAGGGTCCCTTGGTTCTCCTTTGCAAAAGTTGCAAGGCAATGCAGGGTGTACTGCTCAGCCATCTTGTTCGCCAGATGTGCCTTCTGCAGCGGTGTCCCTGCAGCTCTGGCCAGGAGGGCCCTGGAGGTGGTAGTTCAGGTATGTTTCTTATAGATGCAATGAGCTACGGTTGTAAATGTTTCTAGACCTCATCTGCTTTACAAATGAACATGTTCTTCTAGTGAGAATGCAATAGGGCTTCCACCCTCATTATCGTAGAACTGTAGAACTTTGTAACTGGGCTCATCTATTCCTTCACTTATTCATTAGATAGCTCCCCTCTCCATTTGCTTAGACCAGAGTGCTGGTACAGAGATGGGCAAGGTTCAGTACTTGACTAAGACATACAGCTGGCAAAGGGACTGGAAACAAAGAGAACTGAGGATGTGTGTCATGTAGGTGTATAATGGACACCCTATTCATACTTACTGAGGGAATGAGTACATGAATTGATTTTGCAGGAGCAGGTACAGGGGATCAAACCCAGAACCTTTGCACTGAGTTACATCCCTAGCAGGTGTTTTATTTTTTTTATCTTGAGACAGGATCTCACTATTATACTTGTGTCTACATGTCCCCCCAAAGCTTCATGTGATCATGGTGGGGCTTTTTCAGTAGTGGCTGGACCTAGAGTGTGTGATTGATTGATTCATGATGCAGTGCTTGTATTAAGGGTGCTTGGATCAAGAGAGGGTAATGAATCAGTCCACTGATTGGTTTGGCACCACCCTAATCCCAGTAGCCTGGATACAGTGTAAGGGACAGGAAGGGGCCTTTCTTCTCCCTTCCTTGCTTGCTTTTGCTGTCTTATGCTTGCCATGAACTGTTGCCCCTCTGCCAAGCCACTGTGCCTTAGAGCCAGCTGATTATGGACTGAAACCTCTACAAACTGTGAGCTAAATAAACCTTTCCTCTTTTAACTTTGGGTGTCAGATATTTTATCTCAGCAATGAGGAAAATAATTTAAGTCAGAATCTGGTACCAGAGAACTGGAGTCATTGCTGTAACTGTACCTGATCATGTGGCTTAGGAGCCTTTGGAGATGGCTTATGGAAAGAGAAAATGTTATGAAAGTTTCGGAGATGCGAGTTGAAAAAAAATAGCGCTGGGATGCCTTAGGCTGTACTTGACGGGAGATTCTGATCAGAATCTGGCAGAGCTCAGAAGAGTTGATAGAAATGCTGCCAGTAAAGACCAGGCTTGGGAGGTTTCTACTGGGAAGGACTACATTGGCTGTTGGACTCCAGAATATGTATCTTACAGCTTTTTGTATGTCTGCATCCAGAGACTGCCAGAGACTGAGATCAACAGCAGTGAACTAATTAACTTTGCAGAACAAATTTCAAAGCATCCTAATGTTGAAACCATGTCATGGCTACTATCAAGGGCTTTTAGCCAGATCTATGTTGAGAATCAAGAGTGAAGAACCCACCAGAATGACTCAAAATGTTGTGAGTTTAGCCAGAAAGGGAGCTCTAGTAGCGTTGGAGCCTGCAAAGATGGAACAGAGGAGAAACTGGTCACTGAAAAGACTAGAAGGGAAAAGCAAGTATTTCAGAAGATAACAAAAAAGATAGTTCAAGGATATCACAAGAACCAGCAGGACTCTAGCCCTCTCAGAGTTGCAAAGGTGAAAGATTTTGTGTAAAGAAGAAAGTCCTAGAGCACCATGTTCCTGAATGATTGTTGTTCCTTGGGATTGGGCTCATAGGGTTCAGTAATCCAGGCACCTGACTCCTTCAGCCAAGAGAGAGGGAAGCCTGCCTGTTGTTCCAGTGGAAGCAAACCTTGGCATCATACATGTGGTGACGGTTTTAGTGTATATAGAATGTAAGAGTTGTGGGGTCAGGAAGCCTTCCAACAAGATTTCAAGAAGCCTGGGAGGCCAGGCAGTGTATCCCAAGAGGAAAGTGTGAAGCTGTAAGTGTGAAGCCAAAAGTGCAGTGGACACCCCAGAAATTTGGAGAAGCCAGGAACATGATCATCTGAAGAAAACTGCAAGAAAGGAGAAAAACTGGCCCAAGAGAGAAGCCATGGAGCTACTACCACCGGCAATGCCACAGGGGCAGAGCTGCCCAAGCCCTTTAGAGTGCACATCTTACCACAGCTTACTTTGGATGCTGGACATGGAACTATAGGACTTAATGTTTGCCCTGCTGGATTTTGGACTTGCTTTGCTCTGATTCCTTTGTGTCTCCCTGTTTGTACCTTTTTGAACACTAAGGTTTATCTTGTGTCACTATATGTCAGAAGTGTTTCACTTTCTTTTCACTTATACAGATCATAGCTAAGAATTTGATTTGGGGCTTAAACTTTTCAGCAATGCTGAAACTGTTAGGACTTTGGCCATTCTTAGAGATGGACTAAGTGCCTTTTGCATAAAAAGATGTGTGCAACTCTTTGAGGGGGGCCAAGGATGAAATGTTATGGCTTGTATCTAGATGTCTCCCTAAAGCCTCATGCAGTCATACATGAGGTTTCTTATTAGGTGGCTGTATCTAAAGTGTGTGATTGATTCATGGGGCAATGCTAGGATTCAGGGTAAGTGATTACTAAATCCATTGACTGATTCGACAGTACCCTAATCCTGGTAGCCTGATACAGTGTAAGGAATAGAAAGAGGCTTGTCTCTTCCCTTCCTGTCTTCTGCTTGTCATGAGCTTGTTCTCTTCTGCACTGCCCCTCTGCCTTACCACCCTGCCTTAGAACCAACCTATTATGGATTGAAACCTCTAAAAATTGTGAGCCCTTAATCTTTAGATTTTGGGTCTTTTGTCTCAGCAATGAGAGACAATTAACTAAGACACTCACTAAGTGACACTCACTAGCTGACTAAATTGTCCAGGCTGGCTTGGACCTTTGGGTCCTATTTCCTCAGCCTCCCAGAGTGCTAGATCACAGGCATGCCTGGCAGAACCGTGATTAATACGGTTCTCCTCAGTGGGCGGAAAGGAGGGTCAAAAACGTGGGGGAAGAGGAAGTGAGCAAAAGGGCCAAGCTGAAGACAAAAGAGATGATTGGGGAGCAGTTGCATTGTTTTGGAGTGAAACTAAGAAACACTAGGGATAAAGAAGTCTGCACAATAACAGTAACTGCTAACATTTGGTGAGGATTTCCTTTCTTCCAAGTAACCTCTTAGAAGTTGATATGAAGTTTCTCAACAGCCATTCAAAGTGGCCCTCTCGTTCCCCCTTCAAAAGTGAGTGACTGAGTATGGTAGACTGAGTGCTGTCACCCGCACGACTGTCCACAGCCTAATCCCCAGACCTGCAGATATGTTACTTGGCAGATGGGATTAAAATCCAAGATAGGGAGATGACCCCACTTCATCCTGTGTGCCAGAGAGAACTACAGGATCTGAATACAGAGGAGGCAGGAGGACTGCAGTCAGAGGAGAACAGAGATCAGAGCGGAGACAAGATGCTGCACTGCTGACTTTGGAAACAAGGGACCAGGAGCCAAGTGGGTTTTCCTGGGCACTCTGTGAAGAAACTCCTTTCAGCCATTCCCCCACCCTCTTCCTTAGAAAGAAAGGAGGTCCCTTCTCTAGGAAAGTCCTTCATTTAATTGTCTGATTATTTTTCCTTTAAAAGACTTTGTATTATATTAAAAGTTCCACGTAAGCCATTTTTGCATTATTTTCCGTTGCTCCATGGCTGTACCTGATACAAACTCTGCTCGGTAAACAGGAGCTACCAGCATGGAGAGAGGGAGAATTCTCGGGCTGGCATACCTTCTGGTACAGTATCTTTGGCGAGTATCAGTGTGTGGAGAACACACAAGATTTCTGCTCACTGCGTGGCGCAGAGGCGCCTTGCTTAGACCCCTCCACTGAAGAGCATGACGGCCAGCTCTTGGGAGTGTGGCTGGCAGACGGCTTTCGTCACTGGGGACGGCATGGCTCCAGGAAGCCGCCTGCCTGATGATGTCTTCCAGTGGCCTATTGAGAAGGACAGAAAGTGAGACTATTTCCACCTGATATGGGCCAAGTCTGATAGGCTGTTTTAGCTCCAGAGATTCTTGTAGGGTCATCCACGGCAGCCGGGGCACCCACCTTGTCCTTGCCCTCTGCCTCACCTTGTCCTGCTTCCCTGTTCCTCCTGCAAGCAGTGCTCCTAAGATTGCTCCTTGCTGGATGCCCTGCACACAGAATTCTGTCACAGCCTGTTTCTGATCTCCATCGCAGACAGTCACTAATCCTGAAATTTGTTGTGGGTCACAGTTATTAAAAAAACAGTCCAGAAGCTAAGAAAAAGTTGTAAAAGAGTTTAAAATAAAGAAATCCTATCCATTATTATCTTTCCAGTGAGTTAGGAAATTGTTGCTGTTATTATAGATTTCTCACTAATGTGGTGATGCCTTCCCTCAGCACAGCCTCACAGTCCGCTGCCTTGACTCTCTGCACCCTTTTCACAGTCAGTCTCAAGAGTCACCCTTCCCTCTGGTCCACCCACCTTCCTGGGTTTCCTGCACCCATGGAAGACACCAGTATCATCCAAGGTTTCAGTCTAAGCCCATGGGGCTTCCTATGGACCTCCATCCTCTCCCTGATGGAGCATTGGTCACCACAATCTCCCTCCTGTGTGTCTCTTGGACTTGGGCTTGTCTCTTTTTCCCATCACCCTCTTTGATTGGGCGTGTTTCTGTTTCTGGGCCTCTGGCAGGCTTTTTGCAGCCTACCTATTTCACCATGGCTTCCTTGGCCTCAATGCTGCTTTAGTCCTCCAGAGCACCCAGTGGGGCAAAGCCCGTCAGGATGATGGAGTCTGTTCTGTGCTCCAGACGTGAGCTGGCTGTGATTCCCTGTTCCTAGGAGTAGCCGTGCCAAAATATGTAGCTCCCAATCCGCCTGTCCTTGCTCAGCCCTGTGCTTCTGCATCTGTTGTCTCCACCGTCTGGACTAATTCCCCCTGCGCAGGAGCAGTGCTGATTCCTACCACGCCTCACCCTGCTGGTCTCACCAGGGAAGTACTTGCTGGCGGGAACCTGAAGAAAGAGACAATGGGCTGGGGATACAGCTCAGCAGCATAAGCGCCTGCTTGGCAAGTGCAAGGTCCTGAGTTCAATCCCCGGTACCAAAAGAAAAGAAAGAAACAAATGATGAAGATGAATTGCAAAACCTTTGGATGGTACAGGAGGTGGTGATGAGCTGGGATTTTGCACCCAGACTGTCTCTGAATGCCTGTAACTGGAGTAAACACTAAGAAAGATGCCTTATCTCTTTGGGTCCACTAAGCTGCCCATAAGTTTAATACTAGGTAGGACATGCCGATTTTGCAGTCCCTTTTTATTCCACAGAGATTTCCAATTTTCCCTTCATGGTTTATTTTCCAAATGGAATTTAAAGATATTTTATCAAGTTTTTTTTAATGCAAACTTGATATTTGTGTTATGTTAATATTAGGCATTATTTTTTTAAAAAATAGCATCTTCAGAACTATCTTTGAAAATAAGTCTGGCAGCCTCATTATAGTCTACTTAAAATTCCACTGGTGGACTGGGGTACAACTCAGTGGTAAAGAGCTTGCCTATCAGGTATGAGGCTCTCGGTTTAATCCCCAAGACTGAAAACAAACAAATACAAAAATTCGTTGTGGTTTCTCTAAAGGGAAAGTCATGTTTCTTAACAGCTGTGTTGACCCCTGTGTGCCTTCCTTGTCCTTCACAGATTTAGAAAATAAGATAAGGAAACTTTATGGGCAGGAGAGGGAGTCGGGTAGTAGAGAATGTTCCAGCAGGTGAGGGGGTGACATGGAAATCAGCATTTACTTCATTTGCAGTTATAGCTGGAGCAGGGTGCTCTGAAGCCTGACTGCATGTCGCTCTGTAAGTCCATCCAGGGGAAGAACATCTAATCAAGGGTATCTTTCTTATAAATCTTGAGAAAACTGGCTTTCTAAAGTTTGGCTCCTGCATCTTCACTTTGAAGAAAATTCCACCAATGTCAAAACAAGCAAGTCGGCTGCGTTATGTTTAGCTTTTATCACAGTCGCCAAGTTCTGGCCCAGTTCAAGTTTCTGTTGGCTCTCTCCATCCCTCCCCAGCCTCCCTCCTTCTCTGTGTGCCCATTTTCTGTCCTGCACACCTCCTCTGGTGGTGGAGAGCCAGGTCAGAGACAGTGGGTTGCTGAGATGGAAACAACAGGGGATGTGGGGAAATAGCTAAAAAACTAACTTGGCAATGGTAAAACTTGCAGGCCAGAATCATGACTGTATTTGTATATTTTAAAATCATGTTTGATTCAAAATTTTGAAAATTAATTCTGATGGAGTAGTAAGCAGCTGAGAAAACAGCATCTCTGAGAGTCACCATCCACATGCTAGAATATAGCATCATGAGGAAGACAAGAAGGAAGGGAGTGGGTGTCCTGGACCCAGGAAGAGTCTGAAGTCTGAATCAAAGCCCACAGAGAGAGTAAAAAGAAAAGCTCTAATGCAATAGCTGGCTGCACCTCCGCCTAGAGCTGGACTCACCATGTGAGAGGAGCTCAGTCCTCCCACGGGAAAGAGCAATTGGCTACAAAACCATTTTCGAGTCTGGCCAGATAAGCGCGGAACCAGAACTGCTGCCGGCTTCCTCCAGCAGCTCCTAGCTGGGCATAGACCTGTGAAAATTGCTTGAACTGTGCGAGTCTGGTCTCGGGGCAGCCTGCTAAGGTTGTCTACTACTCTGTCATAAAGCAACTGCTGGCTTGCGGCCATACAGCAGCACGATTGAGGACTCTGTCTCCACAGGCTGCCTACTGGTGAACCCAGAGACAATCCTGGAAGTGGACTATTTGGGCTTTTTGTTGTTGATGTTGTTTTCTTATGTGCGTGTTTTGTTTTTTCTCTTTCATTGTTTTTTTGGTTTTTTTTTTTTTTGAGTGTGAGAGTGGTCCCTAACCTCTTTGTGGGTGTGGTTCTGTTCTGCTCTTCCTTTTATCTCCTTCATTTCTCTTTTCCTTTAATCTTCTGCACCAGTTTCCCCAAATTGGCAAGATCCACATTTGTCCTCCAACCTTACTTGTACTCTGTCTTTTTTCCCACTTTTCTATTTTCCTCTACTTCATTTTAAAACCCAGAGGGCAAAATTGGCACATTATGGACTTAATTATTGCATATAATTACCTGGTTTGTTTTACATTTTGTTATATAATCACAAATCTAGTTCATATGGTTAAAAGTTGCAAATTAAGGGTCAGCTCGGTTTGTTGTTTTCTAGGCTGTGTTTGATGCTATTGGTACTACTACAGCCATAATTGACATAATTGTTCTAAACAACTGTTGACCCTGATATCCGTGACTGAGGTTGACTAAGGATAGCAGAAAATACTGTGGCATAGTGCTAAAGAACCAGGGACTAGAACACCTGAGCAGCAACTTCTCATCTCCAGCAAATGGAAGAGGTAAGATCTTCCAGCAGACTCAAAACCCAAAAACCAGCTGTACCTGGAAAATTCCTGAGAGAAGTAATCATCACCTTAGTGTCCTAAGTACCACCAGTAAAGCAGCCCACCATAGGCAACCTACAAGCATCACCACAGGAATTAAACTAAAAAAGAAAAGAAATGAGAAGACACTTAAGGCATCCAGTTCACCAAAGACGAACCCAGGGGGCAGTGTGGTGGGGTGGTCTGAAAACCCCCCATCAGGTCTCTCAAAGTGATAACAAAAAAGTGATTGAATAAGGCTCTGGAAAAAATGAAATCACAAATACTCCCTCAGGTAACTACAGAGATTACCAAAATATACACCATGCTTAGCAATGTTGGAGGAAACACAGACAAAAAAATAGATGAGCTTAAGTAAATTATGGAAGAAGAGCATAGGAAAGAAATGGAATCCATAAAGCAGAGTCAAGCAGGCATCCAGGAGAATAAAGACTCCACTGAAAGCATTCACAGCAGATTTGAACATTGTGAGTTCAGGATCTTAGATACTGAAGATAGGTTTGCAGTTAGTGAGCAGAAAAAGATTTCTCAAAACTAGCAAGGGACCATGAGACATCAAGCCAGCAGCTGCTAGATGAGACAAAGAAGAATAATTTAAGATTCATTGGAGTCAATGAACAAACAGGAGATACCACAAATGACATTAAAAGCACATTCATAGACATTGTGACAGAAAACTTGCCTGGTAGAGAAAAAGAATTTGCCATACAAATAAGTGAGGTATGTAGAACTACAGTTAGCAATGATAAAAAAAAAAAATCTACATCCAGGCATACCATAGTCAAGATTCCAGAAATTCAACAAAAGTGTAGAATCTTAAAAGCTGTTAGAGAAAAGAAACAAATCACTTTTAAAGGAAAGCCCATCAGAATTACAGGTGACTTCTTAGCACAAACTCTCAAATCAAGGAAAGCTTGGGATGAAGTGCTCCAAATTCTACAGGAAAACAACTTTCAACCTAGATTAATGTATCCTGCAAAACTGTATTTCAAAATTGAGGGAGAAATAAGATGCTTCCATGACAAAGTACATCTGAGGAAATTTATGACCACCAAACCAGCACTCCAGAATGTTCTGAAGTACATTCTAGAAAGAGATAATAGGGACTACCGCTCCTTGAACCCCAACAGAAGGAATCCACCAAGAAATGCAAGCAATTAGAGGAAAAATGGGTGGGGGGAGCCCACAACTGAAAAATAACATGACAAGGATAAGTCAATACATACCAGTTTTAATCATCAGTGTTAATGATCTCAATTCACAATTCAAAAGACAGACTGGCAGAATGGATCAAAAAGCAAGATCCAACAATATGCTGCATACAAAAAACACATTTAATTCAAAAAGAAATTCATAGACTGAAAGTCAAAGGATGGAAAACAATATTCCATGCAACAGGAATCCAGAAAGAAGCAAGGCTAGCTATTCTATTTGCAGAGAAAGTGAATTTCAAGCCAAGACTGATGAAGAGAGATAAAAAAGGTCACTACATCCTCGTGAAGGGAACAATTCAAGAAGAAGAAATAGCAGTCATAAATGTATATGCAACAAATACCAGTGCACCCAACTATATAAAACGATTACTAATGGACATGAAAAAAATCAAATAACCCCAATACAGTTATATTGGGAGACCTCAATACCCCCCATCACAAAAAGACAGATCAACTAGACAAAAAATCAACAAAATATTAGAACTAAATCAAACTTTTGAGCAAATGGACTTAGTAGATACCTACAGAGTGTTCCACCCCACAGCATCAGAATACATGTTCTTCTAGAACATCTACATATGGGATATTCTCCAAAATAGACCATATACTGGCTCATAGAACATGCTTAAGTAAATGTAAAGGAATTGAAATTATCCCTTGCATACTATCGGAACACAGTGCAATGCAATTGGAAATCCATGCCAAAGGAAACCATGAGAACTTTGTAAACACATAGAAATTAAATAGCACTCTACTGAACAATCAATGGGTCACAGATTAAAGAAGAAATTAGACAGTTTTTACAGTTGAGTGATAATGACAATACAACATACCGGAACTTGTGGGACACAATGAAAGCAGTCTAAAAGGGAAATTTATAGTAGTAAATGCCCATATTAGGAAAATAGAGCAAGTGTATATAAATAACTTAATGGTGAACCTCAAACTTCTAGAAAAAGAAAAGCAAGCTAAACCAACAACTCATACAATTATAAAGATCAGGAAATTATAAAGATCAGAGCAGAAATTAACACACTGGAGACTAAAAAAAAATACAAAGAATCAATGAATGGAAGAGTTGATTCTTTGAAAGATTAAATAAAATTGACAAACTCTTAGCTAAACTTATCAGAAAAAGGAAAGAAAAGACTCAAATGCATGCAAGTAGAAGTGAAAAGGGTGAAATCACAATAGATCCTGCAGAAATCCAGAAAATCATCTATACCTACTTTCAAAACTTGTATTCTAACAAGATGGAAAATACAGGGAAAAAAATGGACAGATTCCTAGATATATGTGAATTACCAAAGCTGAAGCAAGAAGATATAAAAATTATAAATAACCCAATATAAATGAAATCAAATATGTAATTAAACTCTATCAACAAAGAAAAGCCCAGGTCCTGATAAATTCTACAAGAAATTTAGTGAAGACCTAACACTGCTGCTTCTCCAACTCTAATGAAATTGAAAGGGAAGCAATACTCCCAAAGTAATTCCTAGAAGCAAACATTACTCTGATTCCAAAACCAGAGAAGGATGAAATAAGAAAGAGAATTACAGGCCAATCTCCCTGATGAAACATTGATACAAAAATCCTTAATAAGATACTGGCAAACAGACTGCAGCAAATCATCAAAAAGATTGTCCACCGTGATCAAGTGGAATTCATCCCAGGGATGCAGGGGTGGTTCAATATATGTAAATCCATAAATGTAATAAACCATATTAACAGAGCCAAGGACAAAAATCATATGATCATCTCAACAGTTGCAGAAAAAGCTTTTGACAAAGTCCAGCACCTATTCATGATAAAAACCCAACAGAAAATTGGAAGAGATGGTCTTTATCTCAATCTGATAAAGGCTATCTATGATAAACCAACAACCAATATCATACTAAATGGACAAAAACAAAGCTTTCACTCTAAAATCAGGAGCAAGACAAGGATGTCCACTGTCTCCACTATTATTCAACATAGTCCTGGAAACTTTAGCAGGAGCAATTAGACAAGACAAAGAAATAAAAGGAATAAAGGTAGGAAAGGAAGAAGTTAAACTATTGTTATTTGCAGATCACATGATACTCTATTTGGGAGACCCCAGAAACTCCACCAAAAGGACTGATAGATTTAATAAGCAAATTCAGTAATACAGCTGGTTACAAAGTCAGTGCTCAAAAATGCTGTACATGAATAATAAACTCACTGAGAGAGAAATAGGGAAGCAATACCTTTTATAATAGCATCCAAAAAAATGAAATATCTAGGAATTAATCTAACAAGGTACGTAAAAGACCTCTACATTGAAAACTATAGTGCTCTGAAAAAGGAGATTAAAGAAGATACTAGAAAATGGAGAGATATCCTGTGCTCTTGGGTAGGAAGAACCAATATAGTGACAATTGCCATACTTCCAAAACTATTACACAGATTCAAAGCAGTCCCAATCAAAATTCCAATAGCATATCTCACAGAATTAGAGAAAACAGTCCTAAAATTCGTCTGGAACCAGAAGAGATCTAGAATAGCAAAGGCAACAAAGACAACACAGGGGGCATCACAGTCCCTGACTTGAAATTCTATAAAGCTACTGTGATAAAAACAAAACAAACAGTGTGGTACTAACAACAACAAAACAAAACAAAAAAAACAGGCCTGAAGATCACTGGAAGATCAATGGAACAGATTAGAAGATGCAGAAACTATTGTAGACACACTCAGCCACCTTCTCTTTGACAAAGGCACCAAACACATCCACTGGAAGAAAGATAGACTCTAATAAATGGTACTGGAAAAACTGGCTCCACACGTGCCAGAGATTAAAACTGGACCCATCTCTTTCACCATGTCCTAAGCTAAAGTCAGAGTGGATCAAAGATCTTAATATCAAGACAGAAACATTAAATCTGCTGGAAGATAGAGTAGGTAAAATTCTTGAAGACATTGGTGTAGGCAAAGACTTTATGAACAAAACCCTGATTGCACAGGAACTATTACAAAGAATTAATACCTGAGATCTCACCCTACTGAAAAGCTTTTGCACAGCAAGAGAAACCACCAACAGAGTGAAGAGACAACCCACAGTGTGGGAGAAAAAGTTTGCCAGCTGTTCCTCAAAAGATTATTATCGAGAACATATAAAGAGCTCAAAAAAATCAATCCTCCTAGATTTAAAGACCCAATCCAAAAATGGCTATCTGAGATGAATAGATACTTGTCAGATGAAGAAATCCAAATGGCAAATATGTGAAAAAATGTTTAATGTTACTGGTCATTTGAGAGATGCAAATTAAAATAGCACTGAGATTGTACCTCACCCCAGAAAAAATGGCTAGTATCAAGAAATCAAGCAATAACAAATGCTGGTGGGGGTGTGGGGAAAAAGGACCCCTTCTCCACTGTTGGTGGGAATGCAGACTGGTGCAACCACTGTGGAAATTTTTCAAAATCTAGGACTAGATCACTTTTGTGTCTAGCTTTTGTAACCTGAGCAACTAGTTCTGAGATAACAATGTGCAATATATTAACTACTGTCAATTCCCTACTTTTTTTTTCTTTTCTGAAATTATGTATCATTTCTATCCTTTTTTTCTGTTTTACATTTCAAAATAAAAATAAAAATTAGGTGTAGAGGTCCCATTAAGTCCAGCTATTCCCCTTCTGGGTATCTTCCCAAAGAATTAAAAATATCATATCACAGTGATATATGTGCACCCATGTTTGTAGTAGCACAATTTGTAATAGCTAGATTTTAGAAACAACCTAAATACCCATTGACTGAGGAATGGATAAAAAAGATTTTTGTACAATGGAGTACTACTTAGCCAGAAAGAATGATAAACTAGACACTCTTACAGGTAAGTGGATATACCTTGAAAACAAACTCATTAGTGAAATAAATAAGACACACATGTGTAAAGATTGTATTGTTTCATTAGTGTGACAAGCTGAAAGAAAAAACATATGTATATGAATATGTACATAAAAATAGTTACCATAGTTATATACTGATTTTTCTGAGTTCACTGAAAAGAAAGATTTGTGCTGGTATTGTTCAGAGAATTGAATGCAGATGTCTTGTGCTCTGGGTGAATGATTTGGGGGTGACTACACAATGTATGTACCATTGTTACCCCCTGATTGATGTGCTTTGAAATTTTATTATATTTTTTCTGTTCTTTTTATGTTTGAATAAAGTGGATTTGAAAAAATAATAAAACAATTCTTCAACTGCCCCTTGACACATAGATGACATGTAAGGATTCAAATGCACAACTGCTCATGGAGTACAGCCTGAGTCTTCAGAGAGCTGGGATCCTAGAGATTCATGGCATACTTGTTCATGTACCATACTAGCTGGAAAATCTTACAAAAATTCAGTTGCAGTACTTGAGAATTGGATTTTGTGGCTATATTGCTAGTGTTTAAATGTGAAAACAGCCCTTCCATTGATTCTAACATTGAGGGATGAATTACAGCACAATCTTTAAACTCCATTTTACTTTGCTCAGTAGTTTCAGAATTTCCTCCAAAGACTCTTACTGGAGAGAAGCTAAAATGGGCTTAATAGATTCATTTGTAATTTTTTTTACCAGTATTTCTTTGCTTCTTCATTGCTGAGGTTGACGTTGAGAAAGGAAGTAATGAAAAGGTGAACCTCACACAACCCAGACTAGAAGAAGCTAATCATTATTAAATAGTCAGAAGCTTGAGACTGAATTGCTAGAAGGCGGAATAACACTGACAGTTTTCCTGATGTTTATTTCCTATTTTGTTTCCTAGGTGTCCCTGTGTAAGGGAGTAGCCCTGCTTCCCCCTCACTTTCAGATGAAGCGGCAGAATGGCTATTTCCAATCCTAGAGGAATTGACATGTACTCGAGAATCATGTTTTGAAAGTCTAGAATAGATATTTCAAACTTACAAAACCAGAATAATAACTTAGCAGTTACTAAACTAAAAAATATGGGAGGACATATAGAAAGCATGTGAAATACAGTTTTTATCCTTAACTGTTAAAAATGCACCATTTTCCCCTTTTGAGTGCAAAAGTTTAGTCATATAAGCAGAAATTTTTTTAAAAAATCAAGCCATTTGCCTCTCCCGAGATCTGACTTGGATTCAGAGCCCAGGGATCAGGGATACTAATTGCCTTTACAGACCTGCAGGGAGCTGAACTGAGCTCTGCTGGAGGTCACAGCCAGGCAGCAGAGGACAGAAGGTAATGAGCTGCCTGGCAATGGGGCACTGGCTCATTGGCTGCTCATCTGAGAATCCTGGTGTATGGATGAGGACCAGACTCGGGAAAATAATGAGGCAGAGAGGAGTCATTGATTGAACTTGAAGCAGAGGAACGGTGAGAGACAAGGAAGGGACCAAAAAAATAACTCCAGATGGGGAAGACGTGTGAGGCCACAAAGCAGTCTCTGCAGGGGCCTTACCTCGCCAGGGATGAAAGTTAGGATACACCTTTATCTGCTGTTTGTCCACTCATTTGAGGGAATTTCTGAGGCTTTGTCTCGTAGAGCCACTGGATGTGCACATCCATTAATAAATTCTGTCTTTGCATAGGAAAGATGTAAAGTTATCAAACATCATAGAACTATAGTCAGAAATGTCTTTTTCTATTAATAAAAGAACATTCAAAAGTACAAAAAGCAAAGAGGAAAAATACATCACACCTCACACAACCACTGCCCAGCTTCAACGATGGTCAACGTTTCACACATCCTCGAGTTTTTTCATTTATTTCTTCATTCATTGTTGATTTATTTTTGTGAAAAGAATTGGCATGAGGCAGAAAAACCCAGAAGGGGAAACTAGTCTGTCTCTGTGGAAGCAAAGACTGCACTGTCACCAGGGTGCCCTGGACCCCTCTGCTGTGACATTTTACGGGATTACCTGCGTTACTTGTTAAATGAGGGGTATTAGCTCCGTGAATAATCAGGTAATCAAAAACTAGTTAGTGCTTTGACTTTATTACCGGTTCTCCAGCCACTTACATTTAACATTTTTTAATATATCATTATTTTAAACACACATCATTATTTTAATTATATCCAATTAAATATACCTGCATCTCCCCAGCATGCATCATTATGTACTTTACTAAAAAGCACTTTGAATCAAATTGCATATTGGCATTCTTCATTATAATTTATGTGCATACGTCTGTGGCAGATTTCTACATTTTGGAGATTAATTATCAAGACATTTGTTTAGACTTCCAGCAAATGTGAAACCTAACGTGACACCCAGCTTACCTGGGTATGTGTGATGTTATGATGTTATTGTCCTGTCGGATGTCATTTGGTTTTTCTATTTGGGGAGAATACAGATATTTGACTAGAAGTCATTCCGATTTACCAAAACCATTTGTATCCAAGTCCTTGATTACTCCTCTCTTCCATGTTCCCCTGAGAAATACCTCCCTTGGGTTCTGCTGCATAGAGGCCCCAGATGTCACTGAAATAACCACAGGAGCACGATGCTGGTAGGCCCAATTCGTGTACGAGACAGAGACCCCATGATGTGATAACTTTGCGCTTGCTGGAGGATTGCTGCCTTTTTTACCCATGGGTCTGTAGCTTTCGTGTTTGTTTTGTATCATGCAGAGGGCATAAGAAATTCTTACTCTTAGCGTTTGACACGTGAAGTGTCCAAGATCTTTCCAAGTGTCCAAGATCTTTCCACTAAAATTGAGCCATGGTGTCTGCGTTCTGGTCGGCTTTGCCTGCTCACAGCAAACTGACCATGCTAATCTCCTGCAGGAGGCTAGCCTCTTGCGCTCAGCAGTGGGCAGCTGGGGCCTGGCAAAGCTGCTGGCCTGGCCATCGGTTTGGAAGGCTCTGACCTGGGCTGAGCTGCAGCCCTGGCCGGCCACATGCTCAGCCTCCTGCAGTGCCCGGTCCTGCAGGCTTGGGTCTCCTCTCTGCGCCCCACTGACTCCTTTATTTATGGGGTGCCTGTGTCCTCGCCAACACCCCCACAGGGAGTTCGAGTCGGACCCCTCTGTGGTCTGGGATGTGTTGGTCACGGGCTCTAGCCCCGGTCTGGTCCTTTGGACTCGGCTGCCACATGCCAGTGCCCTGACTGCAGGCCTGGAAACCTGGAGGTTTGCGCTGCCGGTTCCAAGGCTGGACCACTGTGGGTCCCTGTGGCCAAGGCGGTGACCCCGGGCATCGGGCCCCCCGCTCGTGCCCATCCCCTCCCAAGGGCTCTGTCTGCAGTGGGCTGGGTGTCGGGGTACATGTGGGAGGGGCACACATTTGCCCACGCTAAGTCCGTGACCTTGGATGGACGGTCTCTAGTGGTTCTGTTCTTTTCTTCTATTCTTTTCTTATCTTTTCTTTTCTTTTTTTATTTCTTTCTTTCATTTTGCAGGCAGGATCTCACTGTGTACCTCAGGTTGACCTCGAACTCCCTATGTAGCCCAGGCTGGCCTCAGAACTCACAGTGACCCTCTTGCCTCAGCCTCCTGAGTGCTGAGGTCACAGGTGTGACCACCAATGTCCCGCTGGTCCTATCGCTGTTCATAGTGAGTTCCCATTACACAGGAGGTTGGTGTCCTCTGCCGGTAAAAGTGTTAGACAATAGGCGGAGACAGAATGGCTGCAAGTTCCCTCGGGTCTGCTTTCCCCCTGCCCCTCCAGTGGTGGTGAAAGGCGGGACTCACGGTGACCTCCTTGGTGCGTGTGTATAGCACAAGGCTGTCCCCGGCCGCTGCTGCGGGCAGTGCTTCCCACCTGGGGTCTGAGCATCCTCCCCTGGGCGCCACGTCCCCAAGAGCGGTGGTGCAGCTCTGTGGGACAGGAGCTTCCTGCAGGAGAGGGGAACAAGGAATCTCCACGGTCCGAATGAGGCTCTGAACTTTCTTCTGTCGCTTTCCAGTGACCAGGAAATTCGAGAGGAAAGATATGGTGGTAAAAGGAGTAGACGGAGGGGGAAAATGTTCTTTCTCAAAGGCTTATTTACCTCTTCACAAACACCTAGCAAAGGTACGCAGTGAGCGGCCGTCTTTTATCACCATTCAGTTTTGTTCCTCCAGTGCCTTAGGGTTAGGGTTAGGGTGGCTTCTGGAGAGATTCTCCAAAGAGACAGGCTGGATTCTGGTGGCCAGTTATGTCTAAGCAGCAGGGCAGTTCAGAACAGAGTTGAGAAGGCCCGACGTGGCCCTTTGTAACCACGTTGTGAACCACGTCAGCTAAGGATGTGAACAGCTGCGCTGTGGGAAAGCAGCGTTAGCTTAGCAGAAGGACTTCACCAGACCCGTCCTGGGCAGACCAGAGTCAGGTTCCGAGTGTGAACAGAGGCCCTGCGATGCAGGACGCTTGCACGCTTCCCTTTCTGTTGAAGGTCTCTGCTCCGGCAGGGCAGGCTGAGGACCCCTCACACGTGCTGTCTAAGGCTGAATCCGCTCCCGGCGCCTTTGCCTCTCTGCACCATGAGTGGGCAAGGAAGAAAGGCAGCTCCTGTGTGCTGAACAGCAGCTTCAGCACCGCGCCACAGTGGGACTTGCACATCCCTTTTAATATTTTATAAAGCCAGTGACTAACGTAAACAGCCAGAGTGGAGAAGATTACCCATTTCTGAATAAATTTGTGCTTGGAATTCTGTATTCAACTAAACTTTTATGCTACTAAGAAGAGGAAGATATTTTGCCTCTGACTACACATCCCCTTCTTTCGTTTTCTTTTGTTTTCAGTGCTGGGAGCTGAATCCAGGTGCTCTACCCCTGAGCCGCATCCCTAGCTCAGAAGCCCGTTCTGTTCCTGAATTTGCTGTCCTCCTGCTTGAGCTCCTGAGTAGCTGGGATCCCAGGTGCCACCTCACTACACAAGGCCTTTGAAACGTGATGTGAAATAGGAAGAATAAGATGAATAAAGCAATCATTAAAGCGTGAGGGAAAAGAATTGGTTGTAGCTGAACCCTCTGAGCACTGATACGGGACATAGGTACCAGCAGTGCTTATGATAAGGATGCAAAAGCCCGTTTGTCAGGATTTAGGACTGGGCATGCAGGGATCAGAGAACTGGAAACAGAGGTGGAGCCAAAATTGAAGCCCTAAAGATTCTTACTTTGATCAGGAGGTTGATAGGTGCTGATTATTTCTAGACATTGATACACATTGTTTTGTTTGTTTGTTTTTTGAGCCAGGTGTCTCTGTGCAGTCCCACCTGGCCTCAGACTTGCAGCAGCCCTCTTGCCTCAGCCTCCCAAGTGGTAGAATTGTAGGCACATGCCCCTCACCCTGGAGACACTGATATGCATTTAAATGTGAGTATTAAAACATAAAGATAGTGTCTAGTAACAGAAAGAATATATAGCGGTTTTTTTGCTTGTTTGGTTTTGGTTTTTTGAGCCAAGGACCCACTATACAGTTCAGGATGACCATGAACTCAATCACTATGTAGCTCATAACTCAATGATCCTCTTGCCTCAGTCTTCCAAGCACTGGAATTATAGGTGTACGTCACCACACTTGGCTTAATAGCCTTTTAATTCAACAACAGGCAGAAAACAAACAGAAACTAAATGCAAACCAGTGATAAAAAATGTATGGTAGGACATCAAATATATAAGAAATTCCACTTAATGCAAATGACCTAAAGTTTCATTTAAAAAGACTTTCAAATTGGATCAAGAGAAGAAATGTAATTTCATGCTGTTAAAATGAGATACTCAAACCAAAATGTACCAAAATTTGACAAGATTATGCAACAGTCCTGAGACTGCATACAGGACAAATTTATAAAATGCATAGTGGGTAGATACACAGAGCGACAAAAACAGAACAAAAAGGCAAAATCCAGATGTGGCTGTGCACACCTGTAACCCTAGTTTCTGGGAGGCTGGGGCAGCAGAGACACCACAGACTCAAGGCCAGTCTGGCCAGTGGTGAGTTTGAGGCCAGTCTGAACTGCATGGCAAGACCCTGTCTAAATCAATAAATAAGACATGGATCTGTCTATTGTCATGGTGGGAGGATTTAATCCAATAATAATAAAGCGGGAATCCTCCTGCACTAATTCATCCATTTTGGGGAGCTGGAGGAGATCACTAAACAGTGCTCGATGTAAACAAGTGAAGACAGAAGCTACTGACCACAAATTTGAAAAGATGGGCTCTGTCAGCCGGTCCTCGCCTGGGCTGGTCCTCGTCTTGGTCCTCATCTTGGTCAGTCCTCATCTTGGTCAGTCCTCGTCTTGGTCAGTCCTCGTCTTGGTCAGTCCTCATCTTGGTCAGTCCTCATCTTGGTCAGTCCTCGTCTTGGTCCTCATCTTGGTCAGTCCTCATCTTGGTCAGTCCTCATCTTGGTCAGTCCTCGTCTTGGTCAGTCCTCATCTTGGTCAGTCCTCATCTTAGTCAGTCCTCATCTTGGTCCTTGTCTTGGTCGGTCCTCGTCTTGGTCCTTGTCTTGGTTGGTCCTCGTCTTGGTCAGTCCTCGTCTTGGTCAGTCCTCGTCTTGGTCAGTCCTCATCTTAGTCAGTCCTCATCT
>PVLA01008904.1:36297-82584 GCA_004027455.1 Hydrochoerus hydrochaeris
TTGTCTTGGTTGGTCCTCGTCTTGGTCCTTGTCTTGGTCAGTTCTCGTCTTGGTCCCCGTCTTGGTCAGTCCTCGTCTTGGTTGGTCCTCGTCTTGGTCCTTGTCTTGGTTGGTCCTTGTCTTGGTTGGTCCTCGTCTTGGTCCTTGTCTTGGTTGGTCCTCGTCTTGGTTGGTCCTCGTCTCGGTCCTTGTCTTGGTTGGTCCTCACCGTGGTCAGTCCTTGCCTGGGCTGGTCCTTGTCTCAGTTGCCCCTGGCTGAGACAGTGCTGACTCCTGCGGCTGGAAGGAGGCGGGAGGCCTAGGGGAGGAAGGCTGCAAAGATGGCCCTGCCACTCGGGCCCTAAGCGGAGCCCACTGAGAGCGGCTCCTAACAGTGACTCAGCCATGGCCACCTCTGCCCCGGCCAGCGCAGGCCCAGCCAGGGGTGCATGAGGCTGTGGGGCACCCAGATGTAGACCATGACCCTCACTGACGATGGCTGTGGTAGCGTTTGGAGGAAATCGTGTAGTTTACATTCACTTCTTTGAAAATAAGGGATTAAAAACCCAGGAATCAAGAAAAGAAAGCTGGGTGTGGCATTCCATGCCTGTAATCCTGGCTTGTTGGGAGGCTGAAGCAGGAGGATCTCAAACCAAAGCTGGGCAGCTTCAGGAAAACTGCTCTCAAAATAAAAATATGCTGGGGGTGAAGCTCAGGATCAAGGCCCTGGTTTCAATCTTTTAGTAATGGGGAAAATTTTTTTTTAATTTTATAAAGAAGCAGTATATGATACTCCTCAAAGGATACAGTAGAGATAATAAACTCAATTGATGACCTAGACACAGAAAAGAAGTGAATTTCACTTATAGAGTCCAAAGATACTTTGTTGAAATGGGGTATAGTAAATCTGGTCAGAAGAAGAAAGTATGCAAATTCATTTTAGAAATAAGAGAGAGGATGTAAATGCAGTTTCAGAGAAAATGAAAAAAAGAATTTTAAGGGCACAGGGCCTTGGGATGTGTTTAATGTGTGTGTGGCACTGGATGTTGGACCCAGGCCGCTGCACGTGCAGGCAGGTGCTTGTGGCCCAGCCCGTGAACCTCAAAATGCATAATATTTTATTTTTTTATCAAGTCATAATTTATTTGAATAGAGACCTTTCTCTAGGAAAATATAAATTATCAATACTATTTCAAAAGGTGGTTGAAAAGCTAAAGAGAATAATAATCAAAAGAAATTGACAATTTATTTTTAAAAGTTAGTTACTAACTTACTTAAAGTTATTTTTAAAAACTACCCCAAAAGATCATTATAAAAGTGATTTTATAGGCTTTAAATTTTCAGTAAATGGATGGACATCCTCACAACTCAAATCCTAGGTCACACCCAATGGAATGTGATACACGTATCACAAAACAACCAGCACAGCCCGGGTCTCTCTTATAAATGAGAACCATTATCAGATTCAACTCATGGCTAACAACTGGTGCCTGTGTCGGGAAGGCATTGAGGATTGTTCGTTTCCACATTAGATGATTTAACACTGAGTTTTACTGCATTAAAAAGTTACAGGAAAAACCAATCATTCTTCAAAGGTCTTTGAAATGTCAGTATTTGTGATTTCAAATAATAAAAAATAACTTCTAAACTAGAGAAGGAAAGTTCACTAACTTGATAAAGTGCATCTCCCAGAAACCTACAGCAGGCATCCAGCTACGTGCTGAGGGAGGCGGCCGCCCAAAGCCACAGCAGGCGGAGAGCGTGGCTCACTGCCTCCGGGCTCCAGGCTGCAGCTGCCTCGGGCTGAGGGTCTCGCTGCTTCCTTTTCCCCACATGGGAGATGGAGCCCAGGGCCAGGCACAGACTGGAGCAGAGGTGGCGAACCTCTGGCACGCGTGCTGCTTTCCTTGTAAGACAGAAGATGTTAATGTATGAGTTGTTTTTTCTAAACTCAAACCCATGTTTAGGTTTAATTGCAGTGTTGGCACTTTAGATTAATAAGTAGGTTTTGGGTTGCAGTTTTGGTGCTCATCCTAAAAGATTCGCCATCGCTGTGCTGGACAGTTGCTCTACGCTAAGATTTATTTCCAACCCTCTTTTTGCTTTTTCTTTTAAGATAGGATCTTTCCTGGTGGGCCTCAAATTTGCCCTCCCCCTGCCTTAGCCTGGTGAGTAGCTGAGATTACAACCAAGTGCCACTCTGCCCTGCTCGTAGAAAGAGTGAAAAATGAATATAATACTGGGAAGGAAAAGAAAAATATATTATATATAGTATGCATTATATATAGTATCTGTCTACACAGTCCAAAACAACTAGAAAATAAAACTCGTTAACTACTTAGTAAGAATTAGATCAACCTATAAAAACCAGTAGCTTACCTAGATCTCCACCATAAGCAATCACATAACATTGCAAAAGCATTTCACACGCAAAAGACACAAAACTGTTGGAACACCTATGTGTCTGTATGAAGAAAAATGTTAGGATTTAACTGATGGTCATGGAAGCTGTCTAAAAATTAAGAGAAATCCCATGATTTGATTTGAGGACACTTAATGTTTGAAAAATATCAGTTATCTTCAGTTCATCTAGAAATTCAGTGCTTTTCCACTGTATTTTAAATTTTAAATTCTACTGTATTCTTTATGTAATTAGATATACTATTTTAAAAATTTATCTTGAGAACTAATGTAGGATGGGAGTTGCATGTGTATTAATTTTATTGATACTGTTTATGCCTTACAGATAAACTTAATATTTTTAAAAAAATGCTTAAAAGTCTTGATTTAAAAAATGCACAATACAGTTTTGAAGAATTAGGGGAAAAAATGATGAACAAGGAGTTCTACCAAAAACGGAAGCATGACACGCAGTTTTAGCCATTGAAATGGCACTGAAGTGACTGAGGAAGAACAGCTCGATGGCTGCAGGCGACATTCGAGGGTGCTGGTGTTGGTTACATGGAAAGTTCTTCGATTGGATAGCAAAATGGTACTATGTAATAAGTGATTCCAGAAACAGTAACTGTAAAATGTATTTGTGGAAAAATAAAGTGACCCTGTCTTTCAGATAAATAAGTATGAACTCCAGACGCATTGAGGAGTTAGGCATAAAAATAAATACGTGGATAACTAAAAGTATTAGAAGAAAATGTAGGCATGATGGCGCACGCACGTGACCCCAGCGCTGGAGAGGCTGGGGCAGCAGGATGGACATAGTGAAGGACATAGTGAGGCCCTGTCTCAGAAGAAGAAGGGAGAGGGGAGGAAGTGTGGAGGAGGAGGAGCAGGAGGAAGAGGAAATGTAGGAAAAGGTAACTCAGAGTGAAAAGGCCTTTTTATGATTGCAGTGGGTTTGTAAACAATATAGGAATTGATAAATTTTGGAATTTTATTAGCTGAGTTCAGCGACCACTCGTGTAGACCCCTATTTCAGCGTCAGACTGAGTGGCCCAGAACTGGAGGATTACAGGGAATTTAGAACAGAAAACTGCAGAGCCCGACATCCTGTTGGAAACTGTTTAGCTAGAATCCTACATTAATTTTTGGTTGACACCTGCATCCTGCTTCTTTCTTGAGCAGGTTAATTTTTCTCTCTTGTGGGTGCAGCTCGTTCTGCTTTTCTCATGGGATTTGTACCCTGGGTAATTTTTTCACTTTACTGGGTCAAATACAGGGCATGAGTCAAATACAGGGCACAAGATAGCATCAGTTATGCCAAGCTGCACAATGATAAAGTACAAACTTGGGGCCATTTTAAAAAGGTTACGAAAGATTAACAGATTTTATAACACAAGTCTATAGGACAAAGGACAACAAAGTTTGACAGCAGATTTACAACATATTGTATTTATAGCTTATATAATTAAAATGGACTATGACGAATAAGTTGTAAGCCTTCGCTAAAACATTTAAAATATCCCCCACAACTACAGAAAATGGGTGATTCACAGGAAAAGGAATAAGAGAAAGTCTTGCTCCTTAAACTAGCAAAAATCAGAGTGGGGATACAGCTCCATGGAACAGCATGTGCTTAGCTTGCATGAGACTGTGCGTCCCGTCCCCGGCATGGCCAAAAATAAATAAGCAAAACTAGAAACCGCGATGCTAACCAGCATTGGTGAGAGAGTGAGAAAGCAAGCTTTCATGTAGGAGACGACACAGTCATCAGCTGGTACCTGTGAAAATTAGGACTGGACATTTCTTTCCATTTAGGACTTACCATGACATTGTCGACTGGAATAGTTCCAAATAGAGTGACCTAAATGTCCGTCAATAGAGAAGCTGTAATAATTACTTAGGGAGCATCTAAGTTTTCAAATGCTAAATGGCCATACCTGCTAGGACCTGCTCCTAACCTGAGTGGCTCTTTGGCATAGTGTATCACAGAAAGAAACCAAGTGGCCAGCTGTGGGCAGAGTGTGGCTTCATCTGGGGACCATGTAGATCTGAGCCACATGCTGCACCCCAGACTGTGACGACGTCATCCCTTTGGAGATGGGGGAGAAGGCTGTGGGAAGGGGAGAAGCTGCTTTTGTTGCTGATGTGTATGCAAACTTGTGGATATTCTGGAGTGCACTGGCTGTGTATCACTTGTACCCGTGTAAGCACCCATCGCCTCCAGACTTCCAGTTCCTGGAGGGGAAAGTGTGCTTCCACTCGCTCATATTTTGTAGCTTGCAGATGACACACCATTCTAAACGTGTCACACCTCAGCATGCTGACCATGTTCTCACTCCGTATTCAGTCAGCTGTGCATCACACCCTCCCCTCCCGGGACTGTCCTGCCGGCCTCGCCCAGGAGCCAGGAACGCAGGCTCCACTGTGGCAGCGGTCAGGCCAGCTCTGCTTTGTGTGTGGCAGGGGGAAAAGTCACCAGGTCCAAGAGTATCTCTGAGTTTCATGTGCAGGGAAAGCCACGTCTGAGTGTGCTGCTGGGTTCCTGTCCACCTTCTGTAGAAGGAAGCCAGGTCATCTGAAGTGACCTGCTCCCGGCCGGCTGTGAGGTCTGTCACCAGTGAGTGCTTTGTGCTCTTCCCAGGGATGGGAGTAAATTGAGACTGACCAGCGTACAATTTCCAAACCTATTTATTTCTCTTAGAAATGCAGGATTTTTTAATGCTTATTTCCTATTTTCAGTTAAAGAATTTTCTGTCCACAAATCTTAAGCCAAATAGTAATTTAATTTCAGATCCTGCCAACTTAAATGCTGTGTGTGAAACGTCTTTAAAATGCCTGCGCTTGGGTGCGCACACGCACACTCACACTCACAAAGTCTCTGCTAAGCAGGACACAGTGATGCACACCTGTAACCCCAGCACTCTGCACTCTGAGATGCTGAGGCAGGAGGAGAACAGCAAGTTCAAGCCCAGCCTGGGAAAGATAATAATCGATTTTGTGAGACTGCCCCAAAAGAAGACATTTTAAAAGGGATATGGGTCAGTGCAAAGACTTTACATTCAACCTCCAGCACTGCAAAAAAACCAAAAAAACAAAACAAAAGAAAACAGAGAGGGAAGAAAAAGAAAGCCCTCTCTCCTCCTCCTTCCGGTCAGCAGTGCTTGGCTGAGTTAGAGCGGAGGTGACACCGGAGGTGCTGACAAGAAGCCGGAGAGTTGAGGCTTGAGGCCTGCTTGCCGAGGCACTGTGCAGGGCTTACTACCTCTCTGCCTCATTTTGTGTCGGCTGTAAAATGGGAAGAACTGGGGGCAGGTGGGTGCAAGTGAAGACGGAGATGGCGTCTCCCCAAAGCCCCTGTGCAGGGGCTTGAACCCAAGGCCCAGGAACTCTGGAGAATAGAAAGCAGCAGAGGAGAACAAGACTATGCCAGCCCGCGACTCCCCTTCCTGCAAACCCCACAGCGCGTGCCCCGCCTGTGCGTGTGTCCCTGTGAAATCAGGCGCCCTCGGCCCCAGCGCTGCCTCACGTCCCGTGGACCTGCTGGGCTCCCGGGCCCCAGGCCTTGCCTTGGTTGAGGTCTGTTTCAGGCGGTGCCTGTGTCCCCCAGGCAGGCATTTCACTGTCAAAAGCACAGGGTGTTCCCTTTTTTGTTAACTTAACCTCTGCCTTGTTTTTTTAAAATCACACTGGAAAGAACAGGGACCCTAGAAAGCTTGTGGTATGTAAATATTTAGCCAGGCAGATAGGGATGGTAAGCATTTTCCCTCTTAACACAAAACAGGATTTTATTTGCTAAAGCAGTGATCTTGTTTGATAATCCATCAGTTTATTATCAGCTGTGTGGTGAGACATAATGCCGTGGGGAGATAATCAAGGACCTGCCTGACACTACAGGGTTGATTACAGAGACTGTAGAAGATAGAGTTTCCTGGAGAGGATTATGTTAAACAGAGCCTTCTCTTTACAGTTGATTTCCTCCGAGGACTTAACCATTTTGCTTCGGGCCTAGGTAAGTAGGTCATCCGAAAGCCTCCGCAGAAGAGGAGGTCAGCAGGTGCAGGAAGGCCAGGTATGGACAGCCAGGTGCAAGGCCAGGTGCGTGATGGCCAGGTGCGGCTCTTTACCAGGTGCATCGAGTCACCATTTCATGCTCAGTGCATTTCAGAGTTGAAGGGAAAAAGAACTAGGGTGGTGTTCCAGTGAAGAGGGGTACACAGGTTTGAGACAAAACCCACACCAGAAGAGCACCAGGAATTTCCGTGTTGACAGTCCCACGAAAGAGACCTTCCACTCCACGGGCAGCGTAGGGGCCTCAGAACTCTCAAGGCTGCAGAGGTCAGCACTGAGGGTGTCCTCGGAGCACCTGGGTCAGGCCGGCTGGTGAGCACCATGCCTGAGGGCAGCACACACATGTCCACCCGTCACAAGGACAGTGATGCCTCTGGGTTTCTGGAAAACAGTGGCAGCACCACTCTTGGGTGCGTGCGAATCAGAGGCACCGTACCCCACACCCATCTTGTCCACTCATTCTCCTGCCCTCCCAAACCTGCCCTCCAGGTTACCCAGCACACAGGATGCCTCCAGGCCTGCCTCTGGCCCTCTGAGCCCTGGAGCAGGGCTGAGGGTTCGCAGCCCTGCCCCTCCATTCTTTACTGTCTATTGTCTCGCTTGAGACTTTGCAGACATAAACTGATGAAAGAGCTGAAATGTCTCACTCAGACCTACACAACTGATGGCTTCTTCCCTTTCTTTGTTTCCTACCTCTTCTTCCTTTTCTTTCTCCTCAAAAGACATTTTCTTAAGGATGCAGCCTTGGAAGGTGGACTTCAGGCTTGGCCTGGGGCTGAAGTCCCTGGCTCTGCATGATCTTGGGCAAGTTTATTCATCTTGAGACGCCTTGGCCTTTGGCAGTTAGAGTAACAACATTGGAAAGAGGGTAAAGGTGTTGAGTGCACGGTTGTGTGCTTAGCGTGGAGCACAGCACACAGCAAACCTGCAGTCCGTGACGGGCCTGTCACAATTGCTGTTAGCATCTTCCATCCTGACCCAGCAGACATGACTGTGTTCACTGTGGATGATAGGACATGAGAGGTCCCCCTCCCATGAAACTCACTTCTCTGGAAGAGGCAGATGTCATGACACCTTGGAATCACAGATGAGCTGTCAGTGCCCATGGTCATCCGAGGGGCCCTCATGGAGGAGCCCTGGAGCTGAGTCCAGCATGGGAGATAAGGGACTGTCCACCCGGCCAGCAGTCGAGGGCCCATGGACCCAGCGGAGGGCTCGGTAGCCATGAGACAAAGCCGAGGAGAACCCTGTCCGTTGCTTGGCCTGCTGGGATGAAGCACCACAGAGGCTGAGACTTGAAAACCAGAAGCTGATTTTCTCGAAATTCAGGAGCTGAAGTGGCAGAGCAAGCTCCAGCAGGTTTGCCTCCCCTCAGCGTGCGATGGCCACGTTGTCTCAGAGGGTCCTCACAGGGTCTTCCTGCTGTGTGCACATGCCCTGGGGACCTAATATCTTCTTAGAAGGACCCCAGGTAGGGTGAGTGAGGGCCCCTCTGTGTGTGACCTTGTGTACCTCCTCCTCTGAAGGCTCAGTCATGCTGGGAGGAGCTCAGCCTGTGAATCAGGGACTCAGGCAGATGGACAGGTGGCCTTGCCTGGCACAGCAGTGTCTCTCAGGGGCAGCTGTCGTCAGGTGTGGAGGACGAGGGTTCTGGGTGAAGCCACAATGCCAGGCAGCTCCCAAATCTTGAGAGGCCCCGCCTCTGCTTGGACAAGGGGGTGTACACTGCCGAGCTTAGCTCTGCTTGCTCGATGGGCCTGTGGCGTGAGAGGGCCACCTGGTGACAGCACGTCCCCAGGCCCATGCGGCATTGAAGCAGAGGCCGCAGGTCCCGAGCAGCATGAGGCCGGTGAGGAGAGGGCGGCTTGCAGGTGCAGGGCACAGGTGGAGGCGGCTCCTGATGCCCATCCAGCCCCCAGGACGGCCAGGCAGCCAGGGCAGCTCCTGCAGAAGCAGCAGGTAATGGCACAGGTCCCACCTCCCTCCACCAGCGCTCCCTGGGGCGAGGCTCCCTGCCTTCCTCACAGGACCTACTGCGCATTTTGTCAATGAACCACCTCTTTCTGTCCTGCCGGGTGGGAGCACACAGCAGCTCAGTGCTGTGGACGGTCGGAGAAGGAGATAATTACCGCTGTCCATTGTTAGATTCCTTCTCAAGAGATCTGGATTAGGAGGAGCAGCATAGTTTGGTGTAGCTTCCCTTTGGTTGGGATTCCAAAGGCAGCGGACCCTGCCTTGGTTACTTTTTGTTGTTTTTGGGTTCCTGTGTTTTAGGCAGCGTCTCACTATGTAGTCCAGGCCGACTTCGAACTGATGACCTCTCGGCCTCAGCCTCCCAATACCGGGGTGTGCCACTGTGCCCAGCCCCGGCTCTGGTTCCCCTGTTCCTGACAATGCCCCTTGGGCAGGTCACTTCCTCCCTTGGAGACTCAGGCCATCTTTCATAGATTGTGGATAATCAGTAGTCGCTTACATGGGCCAGCACAGGCGTGAGGACTGGTGAAAAAGCATAGAGCTGAGGCCTTTGTGTTTGTTCACACATTGCATAACCCTTAGGGCTAAGGCATTCATCTTACTAGAAAGAGACGAAGTGTCTGCATGCTGTAATTTTGGTAATTTTGGTAATTTGCTGTCTTAGGGGAAAGTCAGCATTTTTGGATTATCGCCATTTCCGGAGCCGCTCTCGTGCGTGGGCACCCGGGGCCAGCATCTGCACGCACTGCTGCCCATTGTGCACCCTGTGAGGAGGCAGTGGCCTCCCCTGCCTCCCCCTGCCCTCTAAGGTGTGAGCATGGCTTGCATGGTGGCCTTGCCACCTGCCAGGAGGAGGGAGAGCCGTGACATTTCTTCTGGATGGGTTTGGTTAGTGCTAGATTCTCTCTCCTCTGTTTTTGACAAACAGTGACGGCTGCGCAGAGCTGTGCTTAAACAAGTTAATCTGTATGTTCCTTGACATAAGGAAGTGCTCGCATCATGAAATACAGCTTGCATGTCATTTGGTTTTGAGATTTTATTGAGCACTACTAATCTTGACATATTTTGGTTGGCACCACATTCTTGGTAGAGTGGGTTACGGTTGAATAGTTTGCCGACTTTGTGAAACAAAATACTCATTTAATGGTTTAGTTTGGCAATGTTTTAAAAATATACAAAAACATAATATGCTTTTATTTTATAGGGATTTTTTTTCACCCTGTGGTCTTGCTGTTTTCTTTTTCCCTTTTTCTCAGGGTCCTTTCTTTGCTGTCTCTGTCCCCTTATGTGTCTTTTTAATTTCCTTCCAGGTACTGCAGCCTGCAAAGAAAGCAGCAGAGAAAGAGGAGCTGGCGAACCCCTTGTGCCGCAGCCACAAGCATCTTCCTGCGCTGCTGGAGGTCAAGAGCACCTTTGCACCGGGCCTGAGTGCAGGCTGGACCTTGGAGGCCACCGTGCCGCCTCCACACCGAGCACAGCACAAGCCCCTGGCCGGCTGCGCCACTGGCTTCCACCAGCGCTTCCAGAGCCACCCAGCTCTGGGTGGCACTCAGCCCTCCGTCCTCTCCTCCTGCTGTTCTCAGCCCAGGGACAGTATTCAGCGGGCAGAGCCAGTCCAGGCAGCCCTCTGGATGCCTCTGGCAGGATCCTTTCTGAGTACATCCTGCTGACTTTTTGTGATGCAAACAGGGGTGCTGGCAGTTGGCAGGGGACAGTCTCTCTGCTTTAATTACACGGGCATAATTATAGTCCCAGAGTCTGGAAACAGCACAGAATCCTTTGGAGAACTTCACAGAGACTTTTCTGTTATGATATAGTTTATCTGGGAGAACAGGAGAAAAAAGTAAGGCAAAAGGCATTTCCAAAGAGGAAATAATTGTAGGGCTGGTGCCAGCATTCTGGTCTACAGTGAGTGTCACAGACTCAGAGCGGGTTCTTTCTGCTGGCACTGGGGGTGGGGTGAGGTGAGGGGTGTTGTCTGAAAATGCTGGGCTCATATTGATAGTAGGGGAGAATGTGAATAAATACTAATGAATGGATGTAGGCGGAGAAGGATATGAAAATAAATGCTTTTGCTTAGGAAAACAATAATAAAGCACCCAGCTGTTCTGTGAATTTGCAAGTAAGGCAGGCCCTGGGGGGATCCGGACAAAAGTCCTGCTCTGGCTGCTTGGCAGGCAAGCTCAGTCTGGCCTCCCCCATGGGCAGAGCCCCTCTGCCCAGGTTTGGGGAGTGTGCCCTGCCTGGTCCTGGGGAGCGGTGACGAGGGCGGGAAGGCAGTTTCTTTGTTAGAGTCCGCACGGGTAATTCTGCTGTGCAGCGGTGTAACAGCTGAGACTATGTCACTGCAGACTGGGGCGCGAGTGGAACTGTCCCCAGGGCCCCGCTGGGCCGCAGCGCAGAGGCTGGCCCCGTGGGTGGCGGGTCGCAGCGGGACACGGGGGTGCCGCCGCGCGTTTTGTTTTGTACTGGGGAGAAGCACATGAAGCAAGTTCTGCCTTTGCCGTTTACACCGCGGGCTGAAGGTGGAGAGTCCAGAGTTACAAAAAAAAAAAAAAAAAAAAAGACCTGGCGTTTCAGGCCTGGCGCGCGTCAACAGGGCGCGCGGGAAGCCCCGTGCAGGCCACGCGTGCCGCCGCCCACGGGCCCGGCCGGACGCGGTCGCGGTGCCCCCGCAGGCAGGCGGAGGGCGCCCCGGTGCCGCGCTGCCCCTGGCGCTGCAGCCTGAGGCCCGGGGTGGGCGCCCGCGGCAGGAAGCGGGCCGCGCCCTGCTGGTGATTTGGTGTTGAGGCTTTTTTTTTTTTTCAATTTGTTAAAATGCAGAAATCTGCTTTGTGTGCTTTATCCAGAAACTCGAAGTGATTGGTTTTCAGGGTGCGCGGAGGTTCCTCGTTGTCCGGGGGCGCCAAGCTGCTGCGCCGCGGCCGGGTGGGGGGGGGAGCTGAGCAGCTCCAGCCCCAGGAGACTCCAGTTATTAAACACTTGTGGCAAAGCTGCTTATTGTTAGTTCCCCGATGTCCTGCTGAAGCCATAGGATAAAATCAGATCGGATTAGATCAAAGAGCCCGGGAGCCAGCCTTTGGAGCAGATTCATTTAATCAATAAAGAGGCCTCCTGAGGGGGGAGCAACCCTGGCGCTGGATTAGACCGGCCAGGAGCTGTGGGCAAAACCTCCGCCTGCGCGTGCACCCTCCTCCTGCGGCCGCCAGCGGGGATACACATTTCTTAGGGTTTCATTACAACGCTATTCGATTACTCCAGCAACGCTGCTATAAACCACCGGGGTTATTTAAAACAGGAAAAGAAAGAAAAAGAGAAAACACTGCTGGTCCGTAAAAGGCATTTCACCAAAAGCGATTTAGGCTTAAACAATGCACCGAGAAACATTAATCCCTAATGAATTAATCTGCAAATTTTCCTATTGTCCCTTTGTGAGGAGAGATAATGGAGAAAGCCCCAAAGGCTGAAGCGAAGCACCACCCCGCTTTCACCTGGCACCCCCGCGGACAGAGCGCCCAGCCCAGGCCTGTGCTCCTCCAGGCCCACCAGCCCGGCTAAGAAGTGACAGCCATTAGTTAACTGTGGAAAATGAGAGAAAAAATGAACGACAGGGCAAATTAAGAATGCGAGTCCCTCGATGGTTATTGGCTTTAATAGTGTTGTAAAAATGATGTCGGCTTTTACCGGGAATAATTTATATTCTGAATTAAATAAGGATGTGTATCTATAAATCCATTCTATAAAACTTAATTTTCCATCTAGATATGCTGATTACGTTGGGCCAGCTTACCTTTACCGGCTGTTAATTACTGCGGGATGGTCTAACACTATTTTCCAAATCAGCATGCATGCATAAAATGACTGCAATCCAATTTGACACATTATTAGTGATGATTATTGTCATAGATAAATTAGATTGAACAGAAAATAACCTTCATCCTTAGCATGTTTTAGCTCTCAGAATTAATGTGATTTGGTGAACACATATAAATAAAAATCTGATGAGTCCCTGCTGACTGCAGGGCCTGCTGGTACTGAAGTGTATCAATTTCATGCCGATGATGAATTCTTTAAGCATTCGACGATAATCACGCTTGATTTGACAAGACTTTCTCATGCTATTTTAGGGCCTTAATTTTCTGTGAAGTTCTGTCAAGTGCTCATCAAGCAGCTACTTATCTCTGTATCTTAACCTGGCAGCCAATCACCAGGTTGCCTAACAGAACAGTGCCGGAGTGCCAGCCCATTAACATTCAGGTCATGTGACTGTCCAAGGAGCGAAACCAATCAATGGCTGATTAACATTCAGGTCACGTGACTCCCGAGGAGCGTAAATGAGTTACACAGTAAGACATCAAACAAATTTTCATCTTGAAAGAGTGATTGCTTTTTCTGCTGCTGTGATGTTTGTCAAATTCGCTCTAGCCTTGTCCAATTAAGCTCCATGAGCTGAACTAGTAATGAAGAGATGTGAGCGCTGTGACCAGTGCCACGGAATAGGAACCGCTAAGAAAATTCCCAGAGTGACTGAAAAATCTCCTCTGGATAACTGGAGTAATTGCTTTGCAAGCCGGATGCTGTTCTGTACTCTCGAGTGCGAAGTGCCACTTGGAGTTTGCTGTCTGGGCACCGGGTTGGCGACTTTCACAGACAAATGTGGCTTTGAGTTCACGGTGATTTTAAAGGCATTCCACAAATACATGCTAATTGGATTATTGTTTCTGACTCTAGTGATGAATTGCATTTGTATACTCTATGATTTTCTGGGGGATTTTTTTAGAGCTTGGTTCTCAAAATTTTTCATTTCTCAGAAGCAAAGATTATTCTGTATTCTTATATCCTGGGGGAAGAAAGGCCAGAACCTGGTACCTTGGAGAGAATTAGTATGTAGGTACATGTGTGGACACAGGAGTGTGGTGTTCATTTTGTTAACCTTTATCATGGGTCAATAAGTTAAATTTGCTAAATTATTTCAAAAATGCATATGAAAGTCCAAAGAGAATGTTCAGAAAAGTTAGGTGCTGTCTGGCTGTTGGCAGCCACCGACAGCTTTCTTGGAGTTTAGAGAAAGCTCTATTCAATCAGTAAGTCGATTGCATTTCAGGGCAGATACACTCCTAAATTCAGGTGACAGGTTTAGAATAGAGACCTTATGACTAATAAAGCTTTCATTCCTTCCCTGAAAGGAGTGAGACTTGAATAATGGTTTATTGAAATTATCAAAGAGTGTCAAATCCCACTTAATAAGTTCCAGCATGAAATTAGCTAAATTCCCGAAGGCCTTTCTAAAACAATATAGTCAAAAAAAGGTGTAGGGCATGCTGGACAGAGTGTGAAACCAGTTACTCCAAAGTGTGGAGAAAGAAATCTAACTGTAGGCAGGAGGCAATGTTTATGTGTACAGTTAATAACCTTCTTAATGGGACTTCTTGGCTTCATGATTCTCTCTGGGGAAGGATGTCAGATGTGGAACTCAGGGTAGGCGACAGGCCCTAAGTCAATTCCCAGCTCTGCTAGTCAAGGATAGAAACTGCAGAGACAGCAATGAGTATCTAAGCCCCAGCAAGCAGGAGAGGCACACGGTGCAGTTAGAGGAGGGGGAGCCCAAGCTGGACCATCACCACATGATTAAAACTGACTTCATTCAAAAACCGAGGCTCTCCGTCTTCCCAAGTCACTTTCTCAGGGCGGACCTGGGCCAGAGGGAGTGCACATTATAGGAATGGTGTCTGTTTGTTTTTGTAAGAGTAAAGTTGAGATGCCGGCAGTAAGGCTCAAAGCCAGTTTAAGACAGGAAAATGCAACTCCGAGTTATCAAAAAGACCCAGGGTACCCAAGGTTATGTAAATCTAACAAATATTCCTCTCCCGAGTATTTTACTCTCTTTGCAGCCGGGCCCTCTGCTTCCATTCAGTTCAGGTTCCCAAGAGCCCCTTCCTACAAGGACGCCCACTTCCTGCCACTTGAGAGCCACAGAAGGGGATGGAAGGTGGCTCTGGTGGTCCTCAGTCAGCTCAGAGGGCTCTGAATAAGACTGTTCCACTTTCTGCATAACTTTACATAATTAACAGTTTGCCATGCAAACTATTGTTTGCCCTAATTGTTGTTTCAACAGCTGTTTTCATTAAGTTGTAAAGCCCACTGTGTCTAATCCTCTGAGCTCCACTATTGATAATAAGAAGGGCTCTGCAGCTTGCTCTGGAGGAAGAGTTCCCTGCCAAGCTGGAAAACCGTCATGGAGTTACTGGAGGAATCAGGCCTGTAGTGGGGCTGGTCGTGTAGCTAATCCATTAGGCTTTTCAAAGAGCCATGCTCTGTATCCTTATGGCTGAATTGACCCAACAGCCAATCAATGCCTGTATTTGCTGAGTGGCTGCCCCTGAAGGATCTTATAGCCTGGTCCAAGCTGTAATCAAAGCCTCCATCAGTAAGTACTGGGGCCCCGATGACATAAACGCCCCAACTTTCAGAGCGGCTGGCCCCAGTTGTCACACCGTTTTGAGGGTACAAAGGGGCTGTGTTGCGCGGTGGAATTCATTTTCCTGTTTACTTCCTCCAGAAACAAGAGCGTCGTCAGCACGCTCAGTCCTCGGGTCGCACCGTGGAGCTGTTGACAGAAGCTTGGCGCAGCCGCGGCTTTCCGCACCAAGGGCTGGCTTTCTTCGCCTACCCCCTACCGTTTGCGTCTCTGCCAACTGTAGCACATCAGAGCGGCCATTGAGATAATGACCGCGAAGTCTCCTGATACACTTTGATGAAGTGTAACAATTTTTAAAGGATTTTTTTCTGTGCCATAATAATCGAGGCAGCTGACTCAAAATCGCCCCATCAAAATCAAGGCTGCTGAACAGCAGGAGAGGTGCGAGGCTCCCAGAGACCACAGGCTGCTTCTGTAGGTGTCCCTTCTGCGTGCATGTGCACACAACTCCCTCTACTTAAAAAGGCGTCTTTTGCTTGAGATGAACAGATGTCAGTTGCTGATACCTTGACTTCCAGTGTTTAGCGTTTTTTTCTATGGGACCCCAGAAAATGTGGGGGACCCAGTCCTTTCTGAAGGTGCCTGCTAACAACTGTACAAATACACTGTGAATAACTTGCTGATAGTTGAGGAAAGTGTGCTGGGCACTTTGCAGGTTCTGAGGCAGAGACTAACCCTTCACCAGCGTGCAGGCCGCTTGGGATCCTCTAGTTTGGCTAGGATCAAGCGGAGGTTACATCGAAGCTGTTCTGAGCCACTGAAATCAAAATGAAGCTGCTCACAACATAATGAAGCCCATGAGCTTCTTGGGGAAGAAGATCCTGTGTTTGACTTGCTGCCCAAGCTGTCGTGACTGCCACCTCTGAGCACCTGCTGTCACACGGGTAGCCCTGGGTGATTTGGTGTGCAGAGTCCCTCCCTGGCGTGGCAGCTGCACTGCACAGGTGAGCAGTCCAAGCCCAGAGGAGGATGCCGAGAGCTGGAGAAGCTCAGGAGCTCGGCCAAAGCCAGAGAACCAGGAGTGAGGCGGCGTCTGACTGTGCACTGTGCACGGCATAGGAGATGCGTGCCTTTCCCTCTGTGGCTGCGGTTCCCACCAGACCCCTCACGTGGCTCCCTCAGTGACGCTCCCCCAGTGGGAAAGGAGAAGCCGATTTTTGGTTGAATTAGCAAAGGCAGGAGTAAAGCAGACTTGCCGTGTGCCATTCCTAACTCTCCAACTTTGCAAGGAAGAGTGTAGCTGTGTGGCATTCTCCCCGAAGGCTAACAAGCCTGTGCTGAGGATCTGAGTGTTTCAAAGTGCGCGAGGGGCCCCAGGTGACCTGTCCTGTTCTTTCTCCCTTGCTGGGGTGAAAGCTTGGCGCGGGCCTTTCCCTCAGGAGGAGGTGAGTGCTGTGACAGCTAGGACTTCTCCGAGTGGCAGCTCCAGAGACCCCTGTGCTGAAGTAAGTTGCTGCAGAGTCCACAGTGGAAAGGAGTGGCCACTCCACCACCTTTAGCATCTCTGTCACGTTGTAAGAATCTACTCATGTCCTGGGGAGTGACAGTGTATGTCAGAGTGGGGGCCATGCACTGCAGGAAGATGAGGGCAAAGGAAGCCAGAGCTTGGGAGATTAGGACAAACACACTTGTATTTGAATGTGCAAATGAGGTTCCCTTGGGCCGTGCAAAATGTCTCCATCTTGCTTCCCACAGTATAGTCAAGTGAACGGCTCAGACAACAGAACAAAGACACCAAACTCATTTTGTGCACTTGTTGCAAAGAATAAACATCAGGGTTTCACTGCCCTCTTGCAGAAGAAAGCATATTTCTGGAGTCAAGATGGGTTTGACCTAGTTTTGTCTTAGATTTAATTTTACTAACCATTTGGGTTTTACAAAGGAGCAGCACCTCCAACCCAAGTTTTGCAGGGACGTTTAGGCAGCTACATCTGTGCATTGGAGCCCTTGGGACAGGAAAACAACAGCAGAGGCTGAGAGAGACCAGCGAAGCGAAGCTCGGGCTTCCCAGCCCGAGGAGCCAGGCAGGTGTTGCAGACCACGACTGCACGCAGAAATGTGTCTAACGGCCCCGAGGTTCTCTGAGAATTCTTCCAGCCACCCTTCCATAACAAAGTATGGGCATGGGCATCTCTGAAAGATGAGTATCCCAGAGGAGAGTCTCCGAGAGCTCCTAGCTCGTCTCTAACAGAAAGCTCCGGCGTGCTAAGGTGGGGAGGAGCTGGTGTATTTCCTTCAGGAACCCCTGAGTGAGGGAATCAGCTGATTGTAAAAGAGCTCTGCCCATCTGGGCCCATCTTCTGCCTCTACTTACCTCATTTGTAAAAGGAGCAGTTTGTATTCTCCAAATTCTTCTCAACACCTTGAATTTATAATTTTGAGATTCTTGAAGTACAGACTAACACCCTTCATTTCTTGTGAATCTAGAAGAATTAGGAAATTGAGCCTGTTCAGCTTGATAAATAAAAGTATTTGTTTCTTTCCAAATATGTCCTTTCTCCAATCCGTTGCTTAAATTTGTATTTTTCAAAAGCTCAGTGCCCAGGCCCAAGCTGCCAGCGTCGCCGGAAATGTAAATTCCTGCCACCCCCAGACCTCCTGAGCCGGAAGCCCTGGAAGTGCTCCGTATGACAGTGCTGCTCCTCCTCCAGACGCCAGGCCATTGGCATGGGTTGGCCTGCGTGGGCTGGAATTACCACTCTTGCGGTCTGTTGAGACCTCACTCAAACTTCACTTTCTTCAGCAAGACTCCCATGGTCTCCCACAGGAGAGTCAGTTCTCCTTTTCCTACCGTGTCAAACCTCTCCTTTTGGCCATTGTCAGGGAACCCACTGTAGCCTCCGAGTGTCTGCTGCGCCTGCCTGAGTCCACCCTCGTCCGGTCCTCGGGGAGGCAGGCGGGCCTTACCGTGGCTCCTAAGATGCCATCTGCTGCTCTCTGCTGTCTGCGGACCCCACCCCCGGGTGTGGCTGGTGTTACTGATGGGATTGGATTCTAGGAGGACTGGCTCCCCACCTCTCTCCCCTGGCCACAGGATTGGCCAGCCTGGGCAGTCCTGCCCCATGGTGCAGGTCTGAGGCTGTGTGGAGAGGCGTGGAGGCTGTCTTGTGTGACAGTGAGTTTCAGGGGGCTTCTTGGTGGCTGCCCCCACACAGGTGATCCTCAAAATGACCACGGCTCCTGTGACCTCTGATGTCAGCAGCCTTGGAAGCAACCCTGAGCCAGCGCCACCCAGGGAAACCTGTTTCTCCATCGCTGAGCCGCAGAAGCTGTGAGATGTGAGGGCTTATTGCTTTGGGGTGCTAAGCTGGGGAGTGATCTTGTCCCTGAGATGCAACACCCAGTGCCTACAAGTTAAAGGAGGAGAGGTTTATTTTGGCTCAAGGTCTAGGTCATACTTGGCTCTTCCAAGGCAGCCTTGCATGGCAGAGGGGCACAGCCTGCGAGATCCTGCCCATGGCAAGATGGCGAGGAAGCAGACAGAACCTTCTCGTCACAGAAGCAGGGACCAGCTCTGTGGACCAGCCCCGCCGCCTAATAGCGAGCCAGCTGTGTGCCCGGCCCTCTGCGTGTCCAGGCTCGGAGGACACCTGTGTGCAGACCACAGCCTGCAGCTGCGGGAACGAGGCCCAGTGATAGCACATTCTCATGCTCACCACACTCACCGTTCGTCCTCCTCACAGAAGCTCCGCATGTGATTGTTGGAGCTGGAGGAACTTGATGTGGGAAATTCTCAAGGTGGTTGATTCCTTGGCTTTAGAGGGATGTGCTCAGCATGGCCTCTGGGGAGGATACGCAGGAGCAACTTGTGCACAACAAACGGAAAAGAAGGAGAAATGTGCCAAGTCTGAGGGTAACTGTGCACAGGGGGTCTACATTTTTCCCCTTTGGGGTTTCCCATAGTTGCAGTTCTTAAACTTAAAATGTAATAAAGGCCTTTTTATTTTACCATTTGTAAAGGACTGGAGCCCAATCACCAAGACAAGACTCTCCAGTGTGATCGAGAAAAACCAAATGTTCTGAAATGCCACAGAGAGCCCACCATCCTCCATTTGAGGACAAAGTGAGGACCAAGCATCCAGGTGACCATTTGCATCCTTCCCCCTCCCACCCACACAACAGAGAGGACTTTTTGTTTTGCTTTGTGCAAAGGACTGAGTCCAGGGCCACAAGCAGCATGTGCTCTACCATGGAGTTACCTCCCCAGCCAGACCTTTAAAAATTTTTAATTGACAAATAAAGATTGTATAGATTTGTAGCGTATAACTTAATGTTTTGGGACTACATGTCTCTTCCTCACAGCGTCCTAACAATTCTATTCTGTAGTTGTCAGCTCTCAACATTGCCTTGCATAATCTTCTCAGAAGGAAGAACAGTGAACTGAGCTCAAAGGAGACTGACCTCTGAGAGGCCCTGTGGCTGGTTGGAGCATGAAGAGTTTAGGCATCTTGTTTGCATCTGCCTTGCAAAACATTTTGGCTTGGGTGGCACCTGATATGATTCATTTGGTATAAGTACAAGGATTTTTCTTTTCATTTTAAGTTTCTCATTTCCTAAATATAGAGCTTTCTTTTTGAGATTGTTTTTCCTTTCTACTCTTATCATCCTGTTCAGCTGGTTTCTTTTCCCTTTCTTTTCTCTCTCTCCCACTCTGTGTGTGTGTGTGTGTGTATGTGTTGGTTACTTTTTTCTCATTGCTGAGACAAAATACTTGATGCCCTAAATTAAGGAAGGAAAGGTTTATTTAGCTCATAGTTTGTGGAGGTTTCAGTCCATAACTAGCTGTCTCCAAGGCAGGATGGCACATGGCAAAGGAACTACCATTCATGGTGTTGGGAGACAGCAAAAACAGCAAGAGCAAAAAGGGAGGAGCGTGAGAGAAGATTTTTTCTGCCCCTTACACCATATATAGACTACCCTCCCCAGGATGGGTATAGCATTCACACCCATAATCCAAACATTGAACCATGAATCAATCACAAATTCTAGAACCCTGCTCCAAAGACTGTATGAGGCTTTGGGGGGACATCCAGACACAAACTGTAACACTTTTTTTGTTGTTTTTGGGGGGTTTGTTTTGCTTTGTTTTTACCTTTTTGAGGCAGGGTCTCATTATGCATTTCAGGCTGGTCTCAAATTTGCAACAACCCTCCAGCCTCAGCCTCCTGAGTGCTGGGATTACAGGTGTGCACCACCATGCCTGGCTTCTTTTTTGGTTTTTGAGACAGGATCTTGCTGTGTAGTCCAGCCTTGCCTTGAACCCATGGTGATCCTCCTACCTCAGTCTCCCAAGTGCCAGGATTACAGGTATGTGCACCATGCCCAACTTCTGCTTTCAGTTTTAAGAATAAAAACTTATTTAGAAGAAGAGTTTGATTAAGTTTTATACTATAGCATGGCTGCTATGTTAAGTAAAGCCAAAGGGAATGATACCACTGTAATCTGAAGGCACAGCACTTCAGAATCAGGGCCAGGCTTTCGTTTGTGATCCAAACACACTTTTTTGCATTTGTAGGAGTTTTGAAGTGAAGACACTGTAACCTCGCTGGAGAGATCCTCTGGGCTCTGTGCTCTGCAGCTGCTCTTTCTTTGCTCACATCCCTGCCTCTCTTTCCCTAGGAGACAGCCTTTCCAAGTGGCACTGCGTAGACCTGGCCTGTTCCTCTTGTCCTTTCCCTGCGTCCCAGGGGAGGGGACTGTCCTTCTGGCTGAGAGAGCACAAGAGTTCCAAGCCTGACAGTCGGTTGGTAGATGGAGTGGGCACTCACACGTGGCCAGTTTCTCTTGAGTTCATAGTGAACTCTGAGTTATTCCGAATCTCTGTTAGATAGTTTCAGTTCTTCCCTCTGATACATGGGAGATTTGTTCCAAAACCCAGAGGGAGTCTCAAACTGCAGGTAATATCACACCCCATACTGTGGTTTTTCCTGTACATACATACCTAGGATAAAGCTTAATTTATAAATAAGGGATAGGAAGGTTAAACAAATAATAATAAAGTAGAATAACTGTAACACTACAGTATAACAAAAGTTGTGTCCATGCGTTTCCTTCTCTCTCAGAACACCCTAATTCTTCATTGTGTTGTGGTAGTGTTGGGAGCTGAAGTTGACTTCAGGTAGCTGAAACCATGGAAAGCAAGCTCATAGCCAAGGGGGAGCCCCGTATTGCTCAGCAAGTCTCTGTCACTCGTGTGCCCACCTCGGTCTACATTTTTCGGGAAAGATTAAAGAGCCATATTGGCCTCTGGTCCAAGTAGTGATTGTTAACATATTTGCCAGACATGAAAATAATATCCATGATGGCAGCCATTGGTGATTTCCTATTATCTTGTTTTGAAGTCCTGTGAGACTTCCATTGTGTTGTTTTGATTGGCTTTATTCTGTTGTACTTTGGTTTTATTCTCTTAAAAACAAAAACAAAACACACACACACACACACACAAAAGAATATCCAGATCCCTCTCCCACTCTGGCATCCTCCTCTTGTTTGGCACAATGATCAAAATTCCAAGGCCAGCCGACACTTCCTCAGCCCTTTCTGCCGACAGCTCATTCCGGCTTCTCCACCTGCTCGTGCTAACCTCTGCCCCCGGGTCCAGATTTCTCTTCCATTCAAACTCGCTTCCTTTGGTCTTAGAGCTCTAAGATGAGTCTGTGCTTTCTCATTATGGACTTTTTCCTGCTTGAGGAAGTGGCTGAGGTGACAGAGACCCCACTGCAGTGGTCCAGGGACAGCAGGGAACTGGATGGCACTGCCAGCCCCAGGGTCCTCTTTCTGTTTATCCTCTTGTCATGTGGGAAGACATTTGCCAGGGAGGAAAACCCACACATTCTGGGTATAACTGATGGGGTGCTGCTGTCAGGCAGACGGTAAAAGTGGTCTATTTTGAAGGAGTTATTACTGGCCACAACACTTCACGCCAGCCATTGGCAGGAAGCCCTCAGGAAGGGAGCCTGTTCCCGACACCCACCCTCCAAGTCTGGGATAGAGGTCTGACTGTACTTCCGCACCCCACCTCCTTCACCCATTCCCGAGACCCTGTGTGTGAGATGCCACGCAGAAGAAACTAATGTGGCACAGCACACACAGCCTCGAAGGATGTCTCTTCTACAGACTGCAGAGTTTGGACAGCAAAGCAAGGTGCCCGCACTGTCCGGACCTGTCATCTCCAGGGTGAAAAGTTATGATGAGAAAAGGCTGCGTTCTTCACACTCAGGAAAACCGTGGCAGAAGAGAGCCGCCAAGCCGTTTGCTCACTTAGCCTCCTTCTGTGACTCCAAGCGTGTTGCAGAGACGCAGGCCCACGTCTGGGGAGTGAACTGGAACTCTTTTTTTTTTTTGGCTTTTTGAGACAGGGTCTCTCTATGCAGTTCAGGCTGGCCTTGCGCTCACTTTGTAGTGCAGGCTGGTCTTGAACTCGCAACGATCCTTCTGCCTCAGCCTCCCGAGTGCTGGGATTACAGGCATGAGCCACCATGCCCGGCTGAATTGGTAACTCTTAAAATCCAGGGGATGAACAGCTGAAGCTCACCTTTGCTGTGGGCGGTGATGTGGGCCAGAGAGGCCACACCCGCCTCACAGGGAGGGAGAAACACCAGCCCGGGGTGAATTTTAGGTTGTAAGTTTCTGGTTTTAACTTTAAAAACTGATGTGCCAAATGTTTTTGCTTGTTTCGTAATTAGGACATTGAGGAAAAAAATGACTATCATTTTCAGCTTCATCATCTGGTAATACAAAGACAATAGGACATTGAAAAATAAGGCAGAATCTCACAAAGAACATTTCTTTCTTTCTTTCTTTCTTTCTTTCTTTCTTTCTTTCTTTCTTTCTTTCTTTCTTTTTTCTTTCTTTCTTTCTTTCTTTCTTGGTTTGGTGGTGGTAAGGACCAACCTAGAGTTTCAAACATGTTAGGCAAATGCTCTAAAACCAGGCTATATCTCAAAGACTTGTTTTGTGTACCAGGGATTGAATCCAGGGCCTTTCCACTGAGCTACATCCCAGTCCTTTTTTTTGAGATAGGATCTTGCTAAGCTCTCCAACCTGGGCTTGGATTTGGCAGTCCTCCTGCCTCAGCCTCCTGGAGTGTGGAGATTAAAGGTGTGAGCCACCATGCCTGCCTAAGTATCATTTGTTACCCATGAGGAAATTCTCCCTGTGTAAAAGGCCACTATCCCTGAACTTTTTTCTGTTATGCAAAAAGTCCTCAAGTGTGTCTTTACTGGTGCCAGCACAAGGCCTGGCACTGGGAAATAGGGGTGTGTCAGCTGGCCGGGGGTGCAGTCCCCGCCTTGTCAGTCCTGCGCACACACAGCGTGGATGGGAGTGACACCGCTCCACAAGGGAGGGGTTGGTGACTGGGCAGCTTTGTCTCAGCTCCTGCGCACCCCCTGAGCACCGAGAGGAAGGGAGACGGAGGCCAAGCGGGAGCGCTCACCTGCTCGACTCCAGAGGCCGCATTTGTTTATCATCTGCTAGTAAAGAATGTGAATTGGAAGGAAAGAGAGTGTCTCGTGAAAGCAAGCGGGCCACCTGGCAAGGCCAAGGCAGCGTCCTCACCCCCCAGCAGAGGGCCAGAGCGGGAAGGGACAATCGGGGCTGCGTGAGCCCACGCAGCAGCCGGGGCTTTCTGGGCCCTTAGGCAGGGAGGCCTCTTCCACCACTCACTCTCTGCTGTGTGTGGAGGAGGTCTGGTTTCAGGTGACAGAGTGTGGCAGCGTGTTGTTCAGGTCTGTGTTCCCCAGTTCATGCCATGACATTCTCACCCCTCACCTCACGACATGGCTGTCTTTGGAGATGAGGTCCTTACAGAGGTGACTGAGTCAGACTGACAGAGGGGCTGAATCCGTCTACCAAGTGTCCTTTAGAGGAGGAGACAATAGAAAACTGGGGCCCACAGAGTGACATGAGGGAACTCCTGGGCCCAGGGAAGAGGCCACACACAGACACGGTAGAAGGCCCACCAAGGAGAGTGGCTCGGGAGACCCCACAGTGTGACACCTGATCTGGGGCTTTTATCCTGTAGAACTACAGGAAACTACAATATGTTAGGTCCCTGAGTCTGAGCCATGTTGTCAGGGCAGCCCCAGCAGTCGGACCCACAGAGCCATTTCTGGGAGAGAGGTCCATATGTTGTTCAACTGATGTGCAAGGGCTGAAGTTTTAGTGTATCAGTAAATAGTAATAATATCATTTTACTGACTGTTTAATTATATGCCAATCATTGTCCAAGTGGCTTACATTCAAGATGATATTTAAGTTTTGCAATCATCCCAAGAGACAATTCTGCCCTCCTCATTTTATAAATGAGGAATGACTTGGAAGACTTGAATAAACAGTGGCCCAGGACCTGTCATTAGTCTGGCTCCAAAGCTAGGGTGCACATTCTACCATTTTACCAAGTTACATCCAACCCCCAGCACGGTGCCCTCTGAGCAGTCTGGATGCTGGTGTGGAATTGCAATGGTCTCCCAGACATGTTTCCTCCAAAGCATTAAACTTCAAAGGGACACCACTTCAGAAATGTATGGAAATATTATAGCTGAGATTCTGAAAGTTTGCTGATGGATGAAATTAAATATTTGGGAGCTTGTGAAGACTTTTATAGGGAGACAAAATTGATTTTGCACTAGGCACTAACTCTGTAAAACAAATAGTTGCAAATGTAGGATTTGTTAAAAAAAAAATGTGGCAGACTCTACTCTAAACACCCTCAATTAGTAATTCTTATGTAAAGAGCTGACCTTCTGTGAATCCAGCACAGGTAAACCAATGCCCATGGCACTGTCACTCTTCTCTTATAAATCAAATGCAGAAAACAGACTCAGTTCTGGATATTTTCCACTTAAGATCTTAGTTCCCTTTTTCCATCTCACAGAGTTAAAATTAATAAACTAGTAAAGATGCGTATTTTTCTCACTAGGAATTTCTTCAGCTAACACACATTAAAAAGCTTTTAAGATCTGCTTTTATTAATAAAAACACAGTTTAATTACCCCACTGATTACTATCTTTTGTGGATTCAGAAGCCCAGGAGGAGTCTTTTAACTGAAAATTCAATGCAATTCAGAGAAGAAGCCACAACGAAATCTTGGAAGATGACAGTCCTTTGCCACAAAACACTGTGCTTTGACCTCTGCTCATCTCTTTAGTGTTTTCTAACTTTCTGAAAGACCACGTTTATGTCAGCTCTCAGCTCTGGTTGGATTGGGCTGAATTCTCTTCTTCTGGGCATTGCCCCATTATTGATCAGTTTCCACACAAGTCAGTTCTGCCTCTGCTTCTGGAAGAGCTAAGAAGAATCTGATTACTTTCCAGAATTTTTTTGATCAAGATTGCTCTTAGTATTTTTCATGGACAGTCCTGCCTTAAATTCACTTCCACAAGTCAAGAGTCCGACTGGCCTTAAATCTGTATGGTATATGGCAAAAATGTGATTTTAACCTTTATAGACAAAAGACCGCTCTTTATTCTCTACCGTCCTGATTGCTCCGGAGGAAAATATGAATTAGCTGCAGGAAGAAGGGTGCTGTCCTTAACTGTGCGGTCCCTGGAAGAACAGCCTCACTCAAGTGCAAGAACACAGCTTCTTTTATGAAACAAGAGCAGAGTGAGGTGCACAGAAGCAAAAGAGGGACCCAGACCTAGGAAAGAAACCACCCAGCTACCATCACGTTTGATCACGAAACCAACAATAGCATGAAATCATTTATTTTTTTTTAATTCAGAAAAAACCTATACTTATTCTCAGTTAAAATTCATTATTGGCCCCTGATTGAACTTTAGAGAGATTTAAACTGAAAGAAACAAAATGTTCAGAATCCACCAGCCAAATTCTCCCTGAAAAGGACCAGTAGGAAGTTAGATGTAACATCAAATCTTTAAAAGACAAGAAAATCCATTAAAAGGCCACATACTGCCACACAGACTGGCAGAGAGAGAACCCCGACTTCTCCAGCAGGATGGCCTAAGGGACCGCCGCGCAGTGGTCAGCGAGCAGGGCCACCCTGGGGCACTTGCTCCCTGCCTGGTGACAGCCTTGGTTACTCAGTAGAGCCTGACAATTCTTCCCTTAGCTTGGTGGAGTTCGACTCTTGGTTGTTCACTGGATGAAACAAAAACGATTTCATTCTTTGATCATTTAATTCGATATAGAACAGTAATACTTTCTGGATTGATTATTAGCTCTCAGGAATTGCTCTCACCAACAGCCTTCAGAGCCGGTAACGCATTTCGTTCTGGGGAGGTAAGATGCAGCTGGTGCACGTCCGCAGCTGTCCCATAAATCAGAGTTGACTGAGGTCACACTAGTTAGTATTTCTAGGATTCCTGTGACTCCCTACGGGGCGGTACAAACTCCCTGGAGTGAAAGGACCCATTTGTGACCGGGAAGGGGAAGCGCAGAGCAGAGGCGTTTCTCAGCGGGCAGCAGCAGTCTCAGGGGCTGAGTGGCACTATGTGAGTGGACCCCAGCTTTGGTGTGTCGGGGCGCAGAAGTTGACACGTGGGCCTGTGCGCTCCTGTGCGCCCCGGGAAGGGGACACGCTTGTGTTCGCAGTGGCCCGCGGGTACCGGGCACCTGGGGGCGTCGCGCACCCGGGGGTGTCGGGCGTGGGCCGGCGCCCTGCGGGGAGGCTGTGGGGGGCCGTGGGCCGCGGCGGGTCGAGCTCGCAGGGTCCAGGGCCGGCGGTGGGCCCGGGCCCGGGCGCAGTGGCCGAGCCGGGGGCGCCCACTTGGGCTGTGTTGGCCCACGGAGCTTCTGTTCCGTGTCTGGAAACGCGCCCTGCAGGGGGAGCCCCCCGCCGAGCGCCCCGCGGACCGGCGGGAAGAGGCGCAGCTGCAGCCGGAGCCGGCGCTGTGGGGCACACGGCGGGCGGCGCCCCTGAGGGCCAGCCTGCCGGGCTCTTCGCTGTCCAGCTGAGATGGCCAGGCCCGGCCAGCCGCGTCCAGCCGTGAGGCTCCGGCCCACGCCGGCCTCGGTGGTGCGGGCTCTGCTGCGCCCGCTGCTCCGGGGAGGGCGCGCCCTGCACCCCGCGCAGCCTGGGCAGAGGCTGCCGCACCCTCTGACACGCACTCTCTGTGCGAGCTGCTACACCCACTGCATGTCTTGGAGGATCCCAACTTTTGCACTTCGTGACTTTTATGAGCGTGTTGAGCGGTATAATTCCACCAGGCTTTTAAGTGCAATTTCCTTAGCTTTTAAGGGAGAGATGAGCTGATAGGGAGGAGGCAGTAAAAACAGGAAAATTATTTTCAAGAGGAATAAAGCGTCTGCCAAGCTGGTGGGTTTCAATGGTGTAGCTGCTTTGCTGCCCAGGCTGATCTCACACTTGAGTCTAGCAATTCTCCTCCCGCCTTGGCTCCCCAGTAGCTGGGATCTCAGATGTGTGTCTCCCTGGCCAGCGGTTAGTTCTGAAGACCTGTGGTGAAGCCTGCATGCGTAGAGGAGACTGAGAATAAAAGTTAATAATTGGGCATGTTCCGAAGCACTTGCCCAGTGTGAATTTGTTGAGCAGCTGCCTGTGACGTAGGACCTACCATTGTCCCCAAGTTAAGTGAGGAACCTGTAGCACAGAGTGGTTCATAAATTTGTACAAAGTCACATGACTCGAGCTAGAACAGAGCTCAGGTCTTTCAGGGGCTGCATTTTTATCCATTCCTGCTGCAAGAAATCCAAGAATGGAAATACTCGAGGACAGCTACTTCTATCTAGTGTTCTATTTCTACGTACAGACTATTTCTATATAGTCGGCTCACTGTTCCACATTGTTCAGTGTCTGAGTATTGGGCTTCAGGGCCTGAAGACTGTTGTCTGGTTGGCCAGCGAGTATTTCCTGGGTCCACCTGGCTCTTACCGAAGAGGGTGAAGCTGACTTCCGGATAGGGTCGTCACAAAGTAACAGGCAGACTCACGTCTCTGACAGCGCTGGAGAAGACCACAGTGATCTCCCCTCCGCCCAGAGCGGTGTCTCTCTCCCGCCTTTGCCGTGCACTGCTGGGGACTGAACCCAGGGCTTCACTCATGCTGGGTTAGGGCTCTACCACGGAGCTACATTCTGGCCAGAAGCCTCTCTCGCTTTGCAGGTGAAGACACCGAGCATTGGTGGGGCTCACTGACTCCAGCCTGCCCAAAGGAGGTGGAACCGCCAGGCTTCCCCTGAGGGGACTCTGGGCCTACGGTGGCAGTGCTCCTGTCCCCTCTGTCCATAGACATGCACCCCTGTTGGGCTGTAATAGTAGCTGACAAGGCCCTGGGAAAGTGCTACTGAATTGCTACTTGGTTCACATGCTGCAGCCTGACCTGGAGAAGTTTCTAATCCCTTAGCTTGTGCCTTTTCCACTACAGATTGTCTTCTGGGTACATCAGCACAGGAAATGCTGGAGGGGCCTGTGCTTGTTTGTCACTTTCTGCCCGCTTGAATGAATGGTAAACAGTTTGAGTCATATGGTAGACCGCCCCAAGGACAGAAGTGCAGATCATCCGTGCCATTCCCGACCTTTCTCACCTGTGTCTGTGCAGTGACTGGTGTGCTGACCTCAGGAGCTCAGGTCCTCTGCTTCTTGTGCTCATGCAGAGGTACAGCTGGTCCAGACCAGTGACAAAGTGTATGTCAAGGCCCACTGCAAGTCTGATCTCTGGCTGGAGTAGTTCCCTGCCTTGGTTGCTGTCAGTGTTATTTCTAGGTGCATTGCTCACCCTCAGGCAGCTGTGCATTTAATTCTCTATTCAGATCACAGGTTAGAATTATTTAATTAAATCTGCTCAACATGTCTGATGAGGCAAGGCAGTTATGGGGACCCCAAAATAGGCACCATAAACGTGTGGTGAATGCCTGAAAGCCCAGGGATATGAATAGCTATGTGTTTTACTGCTATTTGCACAGTAGATCTTTTGCCTTTATATAATATTTACTTTGAAGTATGCTAAGAAAACAGAGAAACAAGAAACAGAATTCACAGTACGAGTGACTCACATGAACCAAGAAATCAACTATACTGACTAAAGAGGAGTCAAGTTGAAACACATAAGATTGAGAATCTAATGTTTTTGACCTATAAAAGCAATATCTCTTGGGTGACAGTGGAATTAAAATTAGACAGGAAAGATTCAAGAATATCAAAATAGAAGCTCCCTCCTGCCCTCCATGTGTTATTAGACAGATGATGAAGTATCAGAGGAAGAATATCTATACTGAAGAGGAGTAGCTAATCTTTGTAATTTGGGAAAGATAAACATCAGAGGATAGAATATTGGGATAAAGATATTATCGGGGCTCTTTATTTAAACCATCTGGGTACCTGTTTTCTCATCTGCCAGTTGGACTTTGACAGTGGCTACTTTCTGACTCTTCAGTGTGATGAGTCTGAGACTAATAGACATCCAAAACAGGGTCCCTATGAATCAAAGGTTTATGGAAAAAGAAGATGGATCGATTTGAGGTTGATGTCTTCACATCAGCTTCTCAGGCCTGTGTTACCCCGTGTGTCTGAGAATGGCCCCCTAAAGCCCTGTACACTGAGAGGTGGGCCTTTTCAGAACTGGCTAGATCTAGGGTGAGATGCTGGAATTAAGGGTGCCCCACCCTGGGTTTGGGTGGCACCACCCAAAGGGCCGGTGGCCTGGATGGAATATAAAAGAACAGAAAGGAAGCAGGCGGCTGCTGCTGCTTGCTGCATCACTGTCTTCTGCTTTTTGCCATGGACTAGTTCTCTGCCACGGCACCCTGCCATCCACCCTGCCTGGAACCCAGCAAACTAGGGACCCGAAACCTCTACAAACTGTGAGCTGAAATAACCTTTCCTCCTTTAACTTTGAGTGTTGGGTATTTGATATCAGTAATGAGAAAAGTAACTTTTATAGCTTATTTCAGTGCACTGTTAAACAAGAGCATTCCTAGGTTGCTGCCCTCCAGAGGACTTTAGTGGACATACCCAAGAGTTCTCATGCCCATCATGGCACCACACAGTAGGAAAGAATGGATCCTACTAGGATCTATTGTAGTTTGGACCAGAGGTGATTTTTGTTACCATTGGCCTTGAAAATACCTTCCCTCTTGCAGTGTGGTAGAGGGAACAGAACACACAGCCCACCCTCCTCTGAGGGTTCCAAGTAGGCTGTGGACAGAGGCAGCGTGTCCCAGGGAGTCACAGAGCAAGTCAGGTCAGGGCTCTGTATCTTAGAGAAAGCACGAGGGAAAAGCGCACTCCTCAGCAATGTCATCACGATGCCTGTATTTTCAAGCAAATCCACGTTCTCAGACTAAAGTTAGCTCTTCAAATGGTAAGAAGATCCCCATTAGAGCAGGTAGCAGGATGCAAGTAGGTAGAATTTTCACAATAGCAGTAATATGCCAGCCGCTGCTCCAAGGGTCTTTAATGAATTTCTTTATGTTGAAAGTGCTCTCAGTTCTGCCCCTTTTATATAGACAGTAAAACTGGGGCATTATGGGATGGAAAGCTCCATGGTCCATCTAGCGACATAGGGAAAAGCAACGTGACACAGGGAGAGGACAAAGTGCCAAGGATGCCAATTACCCCTTTGCTTGGGAGCAGCAAGAGGAGCTAGGTGTTTCTACTGCAGCTCCACTACGACTTGCTCACTAGCACTGGCATTTAGTGCAATCACACACGCGCATACACACGTACACAGGGCCTGTTTTCAGCTGCTCTGTCGTTGTCGTCACAAGCGCTGACAGGACGAGCCTGAGTACAGGCAGAGGCACTTAGCTGTGCTGTTGGCAGGACGTGTGAGGCTGGGTGTGGTGCCCATTTGCTCATGATCCTCGCTCCACCCTTGTCTGCCATGTGACCCAAGTACGCTGCCTCCCGTTGCCCATACGCAGGGTAAGTTCGCCGATACCGCTTCACAGAGCTGCTGGGAGACTGAAATGAGACCCTATGTCTGAAGCAGGTAGCGCAATGCCTAGCACGTAGTAAATGTTTAATAAACAGTGACTAAAATAGTGATTTGGAGTGTCACCTGAACAAGGGAAACTGTGTCTTTTCACGAAGATCACTTTGCCAAGCTTAATTGGGGTGTGACACTCTATAAACTTGCTCCCCAAGGCTCTGCAGAAGACTCAACAAATAGAAAGATATTTAACGTAATGAACTTGCTCATTATCTCACCGATTTTATGGGCCAGACCAACAGGATAAGGGAGTGACGTGGGCCAGGCAGCACCTCTCAGCTTTGATTTCTGGAGGTGCCATTTCTCCCATCAGTCTCCTCCCCAAATTCCCTTTAGCACCGTTGCCTTGCTGTGTCTGAGCTCACAGTCAGAGTTATGTGTATTTTTATTCCCAGTGTTCTCATCTGTTGATTTTTTCATCTACTAAAAAGTAATGAGCTTAAGAAAAGTTCAATTAAAATGAAGCATAAATATTTTCTTTCTTACTGTGTCATTAAAAACTCTCCCCGCTCCCCAAGGTTGCCTGGCACCCATCCAAAGGAAACCTTTCCTGTCTGCCTGCAGCGTTTCAAGCAGAGGGGAAGGAGATCTGCTCTGTCTGTCTCCCCAGGATCCTCGCATGGGGAGGAGAGCGCAGGTTTCAAAGGACCGGAAAACAGCAAAGCAGCAAAGTAAACAGAGGGGAAAAGACCAAGAATGGAAGTTAAAGGAGACCGGAAAACGCTGCTTAGACTAAGCCTAGAACAGGCAATTTTGGAAGATGGCACTTGACCTTGGGTTTTGACACTGAGTGTACACAAGGCTCACCGTTAAAGAGTGGTGGTCTCTGGAAGAGAGACCAGTGCATCGCTCCTGCTAATCTCTGAGCAGTTGCAGTATTACTTAGTACAACCGGGACGTCCCATGTAGGTTACAAAGTGATCTTTCGTCTTCACCTGACTGAGCAGCAGTACATGCGAGGACAGTCTCAGGGATGAGAGTCTTCATTCCTCAAAATCCTGTGTGAGCAGAGGACAGTGACAACCCCAATTTTAAAGACCAGATGCCTGAATTCCAGGGGGGTTACCACTAGCACATGAGTCAGTTTGAACTGCATCCCAGCGACTGGGTCCCAGCCAGTGCTCTCACATTCTGCAGTGTAAGACACCGAGCTTCTGAGACCCTTGTCAGACTTTCTCCCACTCTGAGTCTTCTTCCTTCTTCCTTCTCTTCTTTCTTACTCTCTTTTTTGCTGCCTTCTTTCTTTGCATGGAGCTTGCTCAGAGCACCAGCTTCTATTTCCCAAGTGGAGTTAATCGTGGTTCTGTTTTGCCTCGTCCAACTCTATTTCCTGCCACAGAACTAACGCATTCCTGCCATGGCTCTAGCCACCCTTAAGCCAGTGAAGCCAGGTATCATGGGAAACTCGAACAGAGCGAACTGTTCCATCTAGAGTCTTTTTTGCAAGTAAATTATTAGCTACTTCTATGTAGTACACTTCCTCTCTTCTAGCTGTCCCCAGAAGACTTTGCTTCACTTGAATGTTACATTGTCTATTCCAGATTGAACCAAAGCAATGACAGCTTGGGGGCCAGTTTGGTGAGTGGCTTCCTGCCGAGTTCTGGAGCGTGACGTCTTCCTGGTCCTCTTCCCTGTTCTAAACAAATGTATCTCTTTTTCAGTCTTTCTTCCCAAGGAAGTTTCCCCCTTCCTCCTCCTTTTCCTTCCCCTGTTGTTCTTACTGTTTTCTTCTTCTTCTCCCTCCCCTCCCCCTCCCCCTTCCCCTCCCCCTCCCTCCTCGTTCTTCTCCCCTCCTCCTCCCCTCCCTTCCTTCTCCTCCTCCTCCTCCCCATATTCCAAGCTCTCTCACTGTTTCCTCTGGTCACTTAACCTCAACATTTAACTTAAATGTCTGTCCTGTTCATTAAAAAAAAAAAAAAAATGGAGGCAAGGGTAGACCATGATTCCCAGCACACCTGCTGTAATCAGCATCTTTATATTCATGTAGAAACATTTCATCCTAAAAAGGCATAGATGCAGGTGAAACCCAGGAAAGAATGTTTCTGACCTTTGTCTCTGAGTCACAGACACATTTGTAAAGAGGACAAATCTCATTTGACTTTCCAAGTCAAATTCCAAATGGAAAATCTATGGCCCTTAAAGCACTGGTATCTGAAATCTTTCAAAGCAGCTGAACAAATACTTCCCAGGGCAGACTGGCTTTTTGTGGTATGTGTACTCATAATACCTCGCCCATTGTAGGTATTTTATGTGTGTGACTGTGTAATTTTGAGTAATTAATCTCTGAGTGGCTCAGTATTTAAATCTTTGAAATGGGATAATAAAAACAACTGGGTCAGGACCAGCACTTATCACTGAAAGCTAAATATGTGAGACCTATTGCCATTCACTACAAATTCTAGACTTCCTTATTCTCATATGAGTAGCAACAATTTGCCAGTCACTGTGCATTCAGTCATCCGTCTTCCTGAATGTATTTATGTGGTATCTGACGTGTGGAGGACACTGTGCTAGGCTCTAGGGCACAGCAGGGAGCAGCCAGAGTCCTCTCCTGAGGGAGCGAGCGTCTGAGATCAGACAGAAGTCAAGCAAAGGTCGCGCAAACACCATGTGACGCGTGGTGTGGAGGTCCATGGTAGGGAGCTGGTGAACCATGCTGAAGGAATTCGGTGCATGGGAACCTGGTCGGGCCAGGACGCAGAGGCGCCTCCTCCAGGCTCGAGATCCTGGAGGGGAATCTGGGTCGGGGGCGGAGGATCAGAAGGGAAGACACAGTGCCAACGGGGCACAGGTGGGCAGCAGCAAGGACAACGTGCAAAGCTCTCGGGGCCGATTCAGCAAGCAAGAGTTGGAGGACAGCATGAGCCAAGGCTGCGTGTGTGTGTGTGTGTGTGTGTGTGTGTGTGTGTGTGTGAAGATTCTAGAAGTAGCATTTGAGTTTCCAAAGGTGCTTCAGTGGGGCTAACCAGGATGCCGAGAGCTGAGTGAGACACAGGAATTTGGGTAAGGTGGCAACAGCGTGGCCTGCACTCGATCTAAGGGACATGTGGAGACTCAGGGGTTGGGATGGGGCAGGGGATATTGTGGGCCACAATGACTTCACTAATCCTAAGGCAATGGAAGTTATTTCCTTTCATTTTCCTCCTCTGCCCAAGCTGGTGTGTGGCATCTTTCAAAGAGTTGAAATGGGCAACGTTGTCTTTAGCGTTGAGCTGCACTGCTTAGCTGTGCTGACCAGTCAACCCAGGAGAGGGAAGCTGACTTGGACCCATGTCTTTGTTTTGTTCTAGCTGCAGGAATCATTTTCAGTTGCTCTCTGACTGCAGAAGCACAGTCCCTGTCGCCTTGTCCCTTGGATGGCTGGTTCCACATCTGTTTTCACTTGGACGTGATTCTCACTGACAATGGAAAGTTCAGCACCAAGACCTGCAGCTGTGAAAATACTTGCTACTCTCCAGAACTATTACTGCTCCTGGGAATAGAGTCACAGCGCCAACTGCTCGCTGGTCCTGAAGCAACCCTGTTATTTTGGGAAGTAGTAAAGGAAATGGTATTTTAAAAGCCCCATGTGGCACTCTCTCTGGGCAGTGGAAGGTATAAGTGATAAAATGCTCACAAGGTGCAAGGGACCAAATACAGAGACACCCGGAGGTCTGTGTCAGCAGGATGCACCTGCGCTCGGGGAAGTGTCCCGGAACCCAAGCCTCCCCTTGGTGAAATCATCAGACAGCAGACGATTTCAGTTTAGAGAAGTCATCTGTCTGTCACTGCTCTTGGGTTATTATAAACTAAACATACTCCTCAGGCAAATGCAAGAACATTAGAAAAATACTGCTAGATTTTGAGTCTCTGCTGAATTCACCTTTGTACCATAGGCACCTCCACAGCGCTTGTTCTGTAGTTGGTACTCAACAATTATGTGAGAAAAGATGCAGCCACGTGTTCACAGGGCATTTGCTTGCTATGCTGAGTTCAGCAGGTTTTTTTTTTTTTTTTTTGCCCCACTCCATAGAGATGGACACATCCTGTGATCCTTATTTATTTCAAACTTTATTTAGCTGCAAGATGCTGCAAAATGAAATCAGAAATTGTTTTGAGTATGGCTTTCCATGCAGACACAGACTCTGGCTGACCAGCTACTGGGAACAGCGCTCTCCCCTCTGCAGGGCAGTGGGAAGGGGTTACTGGTGTGGGAGGGAGGGGGAGTAAGATAAACTTGGAGCTAAATTTCTACACAAGCTGCTCTTTTAAATATGAATTTCAAGTGCATCTCGTGAGCCAGGCATGGGGAGATTTACCAGTGGTTCGTCATTTGTGATTACCCCACGCATGGTCTGGTGGGCCCACCGGTCTCTGAACCAGCGCGTCTGTTCCCTCGTCTGCTGCCTGTACGTCCACCCCTCCCTCCACTGGCTCCCTGGCCAGGGCTGTCTTCCTTCTGCTTCTCCTTGCTGGGATCCTCTTTCTCCCGCTACCCTTTCATCGCTCCCGTCCTGACTCTTGCTAGTTTGTGCTTTTCCTTGCTGGCAGTTCTCTGTGCTGCCCAACCAGAAGTGTTAGCGTCACCCAGAAACATTATGCCCGCTGAAGAAGGAATTTTTTGGTTGGCACCAACAATTATTTTTTCTTTTGCAGTTCTGGGGAGCGAACCCAGGCACGGTAGGTGAGTGCTAAACCACTGAACCCTTGGCAGCCAGGCTTTGTCAAGCAAGTGATTTTGGTGTCATTCAAATTTGAGGACCGCTGCTGTATGTAAAGCTTAGTTCAAAGCATATCACCCCTTTATTCAACACCCTTCTTTACCGCCTTCCTTCGCAACAGTGTCTAAACATGCATTTTTCATGTCCTTCTATGCCGTGGCTTCGACAGCGAGGCCTCTCCCTGTAGCTGCACCCCACATGCAGCCTGAGTGCATCGGTAGCTCCTCCCTCTCCTCTCTCCTTGTAGAAGCCATTTCATTCTTCAGAGCCTATTAAAATTAATATTTAAGTAATCCACATGTGGCTCTGAAGTGCACTGACGAAGAAGGGTTTACCGAGACGCCAGCAGCCGTGTCCAGCTCCCACCACGGCCTTCCAGGTCCCTCGGTTCCATTCCTCAGGAGAAACTACTGTCGCTCTTTCTACTTGTTTATTTTTGATGAGAAACTTTGGTTTATTTTTATTTGAGTTCTCATTTTGCAGCAAGCATGAAAAAGGGAGCGTGGAGCCCATGAGATGAGCCGTCAGTCTGTCTGTAATCTGACTCCTGGGACGCTGGTCGTCAGGCCAGCTCTGATAGAGTCTGCTACAGGCAGCTTTGTTTTCCTCCATCAAATTATCACCCAGTGGCTTCAGTACCTGTTCCCATAGTGTTTCAGCAATCTGATCGATCATAGTTCCAATTTTTTGAACTCCCGGAGTACTTAGCACATGCCCAAGCACACCCATGACAAGGTGACCCAGGACGGCTGTAGGGTTTGGGCCAGCGAAGCCATCAGCGCTGGGTCATGCGCATCGCAACCAGCCGCCAGCAGTGCGGCGGGGCGCGGGCAGCGCAGGAGACGCTTTTGCCGTCATCGCGCTTTGTAAGCTCTGCGGAGGTCTCTTCAGCTTCAGCCTCGAGCTGGTCCTGACAGTGACAGGAGAACGCATCTCCACCCGTTTCGTTCGCAGAGTGAAAGCGTCCTATCGCCACTTCCTTGAGATCCAGATGCTCTCGCTTCAGGCCTGAGGTGCACGCGAGGCTGTGCCCGCCGCGTGGCTGCCCCACAGCTTTGCGCTGGTACCGCGCTCCTGCCCTGCAGGGTCACTCCCTCAGCTGGTGCCCGAAGCATGGACTTTTCCCTCCCAGCGTGGCTTCCTGACGTCCCTGTGCAGCGCACTGAGCCTGGAATGAAGAGGACACTTGGGCCAGCGCAAGCCCCTTGGCGACCTTGAGCAGGTCCTGTGAGCTCTGCTTTCACCTCTGCAGCAGCGGGAGGGCGCTGGTAACAGCCCACAGTGCCCACACCGCTGCAGGGAGGGACGCGGGCCGCAAAGGGGAAGCACGGAGTCGGCTCCTTGTGTTTAAGCCTGTCTGCTGGCTGCATGCAGAACTACAAAGAACAGGAAAAGCATCTTTAAAAGAAACCTTCACTTTTAGGTTGGCCAGAGGATTCTGCTCCCAGGATTAGCCTAAGAGTTTTTGGCAGAAATTATATTCTTGTCTGAAATTTGAAGCGACACAATCCAAACCTTCAGTACCATTTGCCTATTGTTACCTGTCGGTGAGAGGTAAGCACTATTCGCGTATGCCCTTCACTCTGAAGGGCTTTCAGACTTCATCTTGATTTGATCTTTAAAAAAATTAACTAAAGGCACAAACTCTAAGCCCTTGTCTGGTCTTACCCATTAGAAAAGTGTGAGCTACTGTTCTATCGAAACTAATGAAACTGTAAATGTATAACCAACTCTCAATTACCAAGGTTAATGGGGCTACATGCAAACATAATTATATCCTACATTTATACAGTGCTTTTAACTTCTTCAAAGCACTTTTCACTGTATTATGGATATGAAACAGATGGGGTTTTTGGACATTCACAAATAAGGTAAGAAAGGAATTGTGGAGTCAATAATTTCAGCTTTGTACCTTTCCAAAGCTGTCAGAGCCAGTCAAATGGCCTCACAGGCCTCTGTCACTACCGCCTCCTCTGTCAACTCGAGGCAGGGAAGGACGGAAAGTGCTCGGCCTTCCTCACACACAGGGATCACTGGCTCAGGGCTGCTTACTGCCTGGCTGGGTGTGGCCCTACCTGGACAGCCGGAGACAGAGTCCTGGGGACGCTGTGGCAGTGACAGCATCTGCACTGTCCCTCTCTCCGCAAGCACGACTGGGCACCTACTGCCCTGAAGCAGGACAGCCGCACTGCACACAGGGACACTGATGTCCCCGAGGTGACGTCCTTGCCTCTGAAGACAGAAAGCAAAGGAACAGGAGCAAGGTAATCCAGGTGACACACAGCACTGCAGCATCCTGCTGAGGCCCGGGGGGCGCTGGCCGCTGGGGCTGGACAGGGCCCGAGCCGGCATGAGGCCCGAGCTGCGGTGCTGCAAGGGCGGTGCTGGCGTCCTCCCGGCGGCCGAGCACAAGTGATAGGAGGAGTCCCTTCGCCCCAGAGGAAGCCAGACACGGTGAGGCCGTCTGGAGGAGGTCCTGCCATCCCTCATGTGCCCAGGGGAGGCCTGCACCCCCAAACAGGAACCCTTGGGTCACTGCGACTCAGCAGTGTTGCACTTACTTCTCTTTGTGGCATTCAAGCGCCAAGTAGGTTAAACAGGTACAGACTATTGTTTGCACTTTCAATCAGAGACTTGAAAACTGGCTGTTTTTCTAAGAATCTAAGGTATTTTGAAGTGCGCCGGTCAGTCCCAGGGATCGAGAGGTTTACTTTCCGGCCTACTTGCATGGTTACTGACCTCCAGTCTACCTACTCTTGAATACTTCAGATGTTCCTTCCAAAGCTTACGTGAGTGCTGTCCCCGACTCGGGCCACTTTCCCCAGACTTCACCGCACTTTGATGGTACTGAGTGGATCCTGATGAACTGCAGCTTGACATGGCAAGATCATGGCTGGAATCATCCCTAATTTGTTCTTTGCTACAAAAAGTCTCTTCCCAGCCCTTACAGTCTGTACCTTCCAAATGGTACCACAGCTTTAATTACACCTGACAGTGAACCACAGCACCCAGGTGATCTGTTTCATCATGTACCACACCCAGATTACATAATCAGAATCATCCCCACATATTTGGCTTTAAAAATTCCTTTCATATCAGCCTCTAAAAGAGCTCCAGCATTAGCAATCTCATTCTTAGCTCTTCCTGTAATTATTTTTTATAATCTTTGCATATTGAATCTGTGACAAGTTATTTACTATTTGTCGAATCAACTACTGTATACCAAGTAAACAAAGCGAGTTGGAACTTGGGGGAAGATCTCCATAGAAATTCCAATCGGATGATACCGTGTTGAAAGGCACCGCCAGGATAAGACTGGAGTGCGAATGCTGCCAATCCCGCCACCTTCCAAGCTACTCGGCCAACATCAGCTCCTCCCTGAAGGGATGGATGTCCTCGAGGGGCCCCATGAGACAGGTGTTGGGGTAGCACTTGGCGATGGATACCACTGGAACTGAAGACGGAAGACAAAAAGGAAAGAAATCTCTATCTGTTGGAAATAATCAGGACCCTAATTACAGTTCTAAAGTTCACAACATTGATGCACTGCTATGTAAAAATAAAGTTTTATTGTTTATTTTGTTTTGCTTAGTCCAGATTTCATATATTATTGCACAATGACTTAAACCACAAGATCTATTTTAATTTCTTTTTGCATCGTGTTTGTACACAGAACTTAAAGGGCCCTGGCAGAATCAACTGTATCATGTAGAGGCAGTGAGAATCAAGATTGGTAAAAAGTATTGGGCTGGACTCTGAAAATCGCTCAAGTGCTTATGTGGTACTTTATCCTTCAGAAGTCACTTAGGGGTTGACTATTTATTTATAATTGGGAGTGTCATGAAGGAAACCTTTTTGATATGAGGTCTTCTTCATAGTTTAGGCTGGTTTTGAACTCACTATGTGGCCTAAGATGGCCTTGAATTTGTGGCAATCCTCCTGCCTCTGCCTCCCTAGTGCTGGTATTACAGGCATGCACCAACATACCTGGCTCTGGGGAGGTGCTGAACTTACTTACGATCATCCTGCCTCAGCCTCCTGAGTTGTGGAGGACTTTTTGTTGGTTTCTAAGGGCATAAAGACCCTGCTAAGGATAGGTAAGTTCATGTGGCGTAACTTGGACTGTGGGAAATAAGACTGCATTAGGCTGCCATTGGTGGAATTGAGCGGGAAAGAAAAGGGAGAATCTGGCTTCTTGTTGTCATTTCAGCCTCTGCTTCTCTTCCCGTTTTCGCTGTCCTTCTTCCCCCATAAGCGGCTCCTCCTTCCCGTTCCTTTCTCTCTTGGCCTGCATTAAAGAACATTTCCCTGTAGCTTCCCTCTAGAGGAGGAGGTCTGAGCCAGTCGGTGTCAGACAGAAACGTGGGTGGAGATTTATTAACCATAGATTTACCCTCTACCAGCTAGTAGCTCTTGCTACTTTTAAAAATCGACACCCACTAATCTTACACATTTATGGGGTACAGTGTAGTATTTCAATACATAATGTTGCTGCTTTTTTAAAAAAGCCTTTTTCTTTAGTTAGAATAAAAGAAAAGGTACAGAAGGAGGAAAACGAATAGAATGGAAAAGGGAGAGACAGAGACTTTCATCTATTCAGTCACTCAAGAATCCTCAGCTCCTGGAGAAAAAGACAGAACTAAAGATGTAAAAAAATTGTTTTGTTGTAATCGCACGGTCTGCTTTCCCTTCTAGCACAGCGGGGACAGCAGAGGTGCCAGGACGGCAGAGCAGAGCTGAGTTGTGCTGAGGTCTCCTCTCGGTCCTCCGTGCACAGTGCTTCTCATGTAAAAGTGGGATTCAAGCTGGGCAGGGTGGGGTATCCGGTAACCCCAGCACTGGGGAGGCCAAGACTGACCGACTGACCATGAGCTGGAGGGCAGCCCGGGCTGCATAGTGAGACCATTCTAAAAGGAAGAAATGACGAGGGAAGAAGGAAGGAAGGGAGGAAGGAAGGAAGGAAGGAAGGAAGGAAGGAAGGAAGGAAGGAAAAAAGAGAAAGAAAGAAAGAAAGAAAGAAAGAAAGAAAGAAAGAAAGAAAGAAAGAAAGAGAAAGAAAGAAGCTTAACTCTTTACCTCTTGGATTGGATCTTGGCTGAACTAGTACCTCAGCCGGTAGTCGCCCTGGAGGTGACTTCCTGGGATTTCTCAGGCTGTGAGCACCCTAAGGGCCTGGGTCCCTGGGAGCATTTACTCCTGGGCTGCCCCTTGGGCCCCCAGTGCAGCAGAGCCTTAGCACTGGAAGCCCCAGCTCACAGTCGACTGCATTTCCCAATAGACCCCAAGCAAGAACTGCCCAGCCAGACCCAGTCAGCCCACAGAATAACAAGAGATCTGAATAAATTACCGTTGGAGTCATATGGGCTTTGGTGAATTTATTATATAGCAGTAGATAACTAGGACAGTTTTGTCCTTGTATAAGACATCAAGAATGCATAGACCTTATTAAATACTAGAAAGACCTAGGATGCTGCCAAGAATGCATGATTAGTTTTTTGCATATTATGTTTAAAAGAACACTTTGTAGAGCCAGGTGTGGTGGCACATATCTATGGTTCCAGCTACTGGGGAGGCTGCAGCCAAAGGGTCACTGAGCTCAGGAGCCCAAGGCCAGTCTGGGCTCCACAGTGAGACACCTCCCATGTAAAACAGAATCGCTTCATTGCTTATTAGCCATGCAGCTGGGATCTCAGCTGGCCTATTCGTAATCAGAACCCTTAGGAAAGATTTAAGCAAGTGTTTTAAACAATATAATATTTTGAACACTGATGAAGATAAAGTAAGTAACTATGACACAAATAATTTAAGCGTGATCAGAAGATGGGTTTAAATATTCGTTCTAGCATTTATTATAGTGGGACCTAGGGCACACTGTTTAAAACCTCTGATTCCTGATTCCCAGAGCTACCTTGTAGTGTAAGTACTTAGTAACGCCAGGCAAAAACATAGATATTCAATAAAGGTTCATTTCTTCCCTTTCTCTAAATCCTGAAATCATAACTGAAGCCACATTGAAGCTTAGCATCTTGGCATCAGGCTTCTTCCTAAAACTGCATATTCTTATTATTTCAAATGGTTCCCTTGATAAATATTTCATAAGCTCGCACAGTGCTGCCTTCCATGCTGTGATCTGCCGTGGTTCGCCTGTGGGGCCGGCTCGTTTGCTGGTTCTGGGGACCCCTCCTGTTGCTGGAATCTCGTGAAGGTACCTCTGCAGCAACCTTCTCTGGTTTTCAAGGTCATGACCTTGTTTCACTTCCTGAAAGCATTCCCTACCCAAGCACACATGTTAATAAGTGCATATCAAATGAGAATTTTAATTCAGTTCATCCTATGTTTATGTATTTAAATTTAAGAGTCAAATTGATATAATTGGCAACATTACCCATTTGCTTTGATTTGAGATGCCAAGTGATTGAAAAAATTTTTAATTTAGAAGCGAATTACCTTGCTTATTTGAATTTATCATTTTGGCATAATTAGGATGAACTAATTTAATTTGCAGTCGTCCTTTTAAATGACTAAATGATGCCTACTGAGAACTTGAGGCCACATGGCTGGGGAGCCGTGCTGCACACCCCTCTGCTCTGAGGGGTGGGAAGCACCTAGGGCCACCGTGTGCACGGAACCGCCCCTCAGGCTTGGTCCTCCCACTGTGGAATGTCCTCTGCTGCTTTGTGCTGCTCCCTTCCCTCACTCCAGGACGCTGGCTGCTCTCCCTCTTCAAGGCCCTGAGTCCCACCTGACGCTGACTGACTGCAGCCTGGCTCACGTCTTGGCCTCGCCAAGGCCGGGGCCTCCTCACACGTGAGTCGAGGCAGGATCCCCCTGCAGGTGCTGCTTTTTGAGATGAATTTGATGCGCCTGGAATAAGCCCGGACACAGGACTGCTGGCGGCAGTGGCCGACACCTGCAGTCCCGTAGTCAGGTTCTGACCCGTTGGTGGATTATGAAATAATTCTGGGACCTGCGAGGAGCACTTAACAAGAATGCAGGAAACTAACGAGCACTGCTGGGGAGCACTGTGTGTGACGAGGCGAGGCTTAATAATGAGGTTAATAAACCTTTGGGTTTTTTGTGTGTTCATTTAGGATAAAAATATTTTACATATTTTTGTGAGTTGCTGTCCAAAGTGTTTGAAAGCCATTGCCTTGGAATTAAAGCTGTCTGACTCAATTTGACAGGGTGACAGTTTAGAATGACCCCATTTGAAATATAAAAGTATAGAAAGCTCTTAGTTATGTATCTTAAGCTGTGGGTCGGTGACTCTTAGCTGAAGAGTCTGGAATTTCCCCATGGGCCAGGACCCAGTCAGCCCCTCCGGAGAGGCCACGGTCTCCGGAGAGCCCAGCCGGCCAGGCTGTGTCCACTCCGACACCGCTGGTGCCCTGCTGCTTGCCCTGCACTTCTGACCCTGCACTCCTCACCCTGCTGCCCTCCCCTTTCTTTCCCACCAGGTCTTTGGAAGATGAGAGGAGACATTAAATATTATTCCTTCCCCATTCATGCCATGTGCACTTGCACTTTTGTGAAAAGGCCTGCTCGATTAGAGGAAAGTCCCAGTCCTGGAATTAGAAATTAGTCCTGAAGCAGAGTGGTGCATGACAGCTTCCAGTCTGCTAACGAGCTTTGGGGAGAAACGGCATGTCCTTCTGCGGTTAATCAATGCCCCTTTCAGCGGATATCTGTGTCCCCGTGAAGCTTTTACTAGGACAGTGTGCTTGTCAGCATTCTGTTGCTATAGTAAACATCCAAGGTAATTAATTTATTGGAAGGAAAGGTTTTTTCTGACTCACAGGCTTGGAGATTTCAGTCCCTGACTGATCGACTGGTCCTGTGCTTGGGGCTTGTGGCAAAGCAAGGTGTGAAGGACAGGGCCCTCGCCCCTCACACTGCCTTGGGCAGCAGGAACCTAACCACCCCAAGACTCCCTGCTCCCCCTTGTTAAAAGTCCCGCCACCCCTCAGTAACTCCGCGGGAAGGGACCAACCTCCACCGCGCCGGCCTCCGGGGAAGAGTCCAGGCGCAGAGGGGCCGCTGTGCTTCCAGCCGCAGCCCTGCAGAGCAGCTTGTGTCCTGGAGTCCCACCCCGCGGCCTCCTCCTTCTGCTCCCCGTCAGAGGGCTCTGCGCGATCTCGCTGTGGGATGCGCCGTGTGGTGTCACTTAACTTTCTCCATCTGCTTACAGCTTTACATTGGTTTTGCAGGACAGACCTGACCTAAATCCAGACTCTCCTTTCACAGTGCTTTTATTTATACCTTATTACCAGTGAAAATTCTGGTACCATCTCAATTGACCTCTTCCTGCTGCCTTGGTTTTTAAATATGGACTCGAGATGTTAGTCAACACAAAAGGACTAAATCTTTATATAAAAAGCTCCACAAGGACATTTCAAGGGCAGCTGTAAGTTTTTAAGGCATTTTCAGACAAACCCAGGAACTAAAGTAGGTTTGTTAATTGTAGTAGAACTGCATTCTCACATATTCCTGTGGTCCAAGTGTTGCATCAGGCAGGTTCTGTCTAAGAGAAAAGGCCTAGTTCACACTTGTCCTGCGGGGTCTGGACGGCGAGGGTGTCAGGGCCAGTTCCGGCTACTTGGAATGTGACTTAGGCTGGTGGAGTGAGACGGTCGCCTAGAGCACTGCAGTTGATTTTGGCCTGAGCATCGATTTGGCTGTAAAGTTTTATAATTACACAATACAGAGCAGGAAAAAATTTAGTGTTCTACATTCTGTCAGTTTACATGCCAGAAGATTGAGGCTCAGAGACAGGAAGTCATTAAGAGTATCCAATTATTTACTGGCTAACAGAATAGAGTGGTTTCAAAAGGGGTACCAAGAAGCAGAAGTACTGGAGAGAGAGTCAGCAACAGTGATAGTCACTGCTGATTGGTCACGGGGTCACAGCTTGGTGGCGGTGCCAGTGGCTGTCGGGTCAGTTTCATGGTGGTGATCAGAACTGAGGAAGAGGGAAGACCAAAGATGCCACTGGGCTATGGCTTTTACATTCCTGCAAGCGAGAAGCCTTCTCTTGAAGGAGGACATGGGTGGAAAGTTGGACAGGGGGTAAGTTCAGTCGGGGACTGTGCCATGTCCAGTGCCTTGGGAGCCCCAAGTGGGTGTGTTACAGCTGAGTACAAACACCAGAGGCAAACCAGGGGGGGTGCACACGGAGGTTTAGAGAGTCTCAGAGGAGGTCACCCTCATTTACAGTGAGTGTGAGGTGAGGACCATGCAAAGGGAGGTGTGTCTGGGGCTGGCTGTGCGGAACGCCTGCTGACTGTGGAGGAACATTTTAGTGGAGCAGCGGGGCTGGAACCAGAAGGAGCGGATTTGTGAGCATGAGCGGCCGGAGAAGTGTGCCACATCCAGGGAGGCCCCGAGGTCCCACCCAGGGGAGAGGACAGGATGGGCCAGGGGTACAGGAAAGGCCTGGGCATGTAAGTGCTGATGGTAAAGGGCTAGTTTTTCTACTGAAGCAATTATTCTTCTTTCTTTTCTGGCTCCTGCCTTCTGTCTAAAGGTCTGTGTAGTTCCTAGAAATCTCAGAGCAGATCTTTGAGCAGCATTTGAGTTATCATTTTTGGATTCATTACCAGCGAATAGCTTTTGTGACCATCCCATAAGCCTCTGTTTCCTTGCGACTTCTTTCTAGATACTCAGCTAGAAAAAAGAGCCCCCCGCGCCCGTACTGCTAAGTGAACCCAGGGCCTTCATAGGGGGCTACAACTCTGGCCTTTTCATTTTTCATTTTGAGACCTGGTCTTGCTAAGTCACAGAGTTGCCTAAACCAGGCCTGACTGTTTGCTCTTCCTGCCTCAGCCTTCCAGAGTTCTGGGATTACAGACGTGCACTACACCTCGCGGGAAGATACACACCTTGTGAATTTACTAGTGAGGCTTAAGGAGAGCAAAAGCAATTTCCTCATATATCCAACTGGCCTGTATATGACTCCGAACTGGGAAATTAGAATTTTACTTTTTGTTAAAAAATATAAATATTGGAAGAAACCATTTTATGATAAATCAACTTCTAGCAAGTGACTATCCACCATTTTCTGCTGGTCACCTACTATGTCTCAAGTGCTTGGCATGAAACACCTAAAGAGAACCTGAAAGTCCCGATTTTTAAGTGTTTTATATTTTGAAGGTAAATTTCTGAGGTTTACAGTGATTTTCTACATTTTCGGTGCAATATTCTCTGCTGTGTCAAAACGGTGGTCTTTCAGCTACACCCCACCCTTCGGGCCCCTTCGGCTTCTGGAAAAGGCCCAGGGGGGACTGGAAGGAGGAGCCGGGGGTGTCCATGGGGGCTGCGCAGGCAGGTGCGATGTGAGGCTGGGGCGAGGCCGGGCACCCCGAGCCCCAGGCCCTGGGACCCCCCACCATGGGCTCGCCCGCTGCCCCAGCTCTGCCCCGCCTCCCTGGCAGGCGGGCTGGTTACACGGGGTGTGGAGGCGGCGCCGAGGATGCACCTGAGGTGCAGGGTGGCGCGTGGAGCCCACAGCCGTGCGGCACAGAGGGCGCCCCCCCCCACCGGCGGCCCACCCTGCACCCAGGAACTCTCCCTCCTGGGGCTCTGCGTCCCCCGGGACTCTGGACACACCGCCTTATGCATTTTATGGCCTGTGCTATGAAGGAGGAAATGGGAACGGGGGTGGGGGTGCTCAGCAGCCCAAGGACGCACCCGTGGGTGCGGGCCAGAGACCTGACGCGGGCTCGCCTTTCTGGCCCAGCGCTGGGGTGCTGGGCTCCGCACCCCCTGCTCCCGCGTGGGGG
>PVLA01008905.1:0-82560 GCA_004027455.1 Hydrochoerus hydrochaeris
CCCCATTCAATCCAGCTATCCCCCTCCTGGGTATTTTCCCCAAAGAACTGAAAATTTCATATCACAGTGATATATGTGCACCCATGTTCATAGCTGCACAACTTATGATAGCTAAATACTGGAAATTACCAAGATGCCCATCAACTGCAGAGTGGATGAAAAAGATGTGGCATTTTTATACAATGGAATATTACTCAGCTATAAAAAGGATGACCTTGAGGCCTTCATAGGCAAATGGAGACAACTTGAGACTATCCTCATTAGTGAAATAAACAAGAATCATATTTATAAATACCATATTGTGTCTCTAGTGTACAAAGTAAATAAGAACTCCAACAGTAATAAAACCAAAATGTTTAATTGATATTGTAAAAAAGAGAGGAAAAGAAAGTGCTCTAAGGGATATAACAGCATGTATGTTTGAATGTGTAAAATAGATGACCATATTGCTGAATCTTTGTTGGATCTTTGAACAGTACTGTTTGTAGTCTGACTGTTTGAATATTTACTATGTACTCTTTAACTTTGTAACTTGAACAACTACATCCAGGATGACAGTACATAATTTATAAATTACTGATTTCTTAGTGGGGCTTTTTCTCATTCTCCCTTTTCTTTCTTTCTTTTAGAATTCTGTATTGTTGCTACCCTTTTTTCTGTTTTGTTTTCTTTTCTTCTCCTCAAATAAAATTTTAAAAATGTATAATTGCTATTGTAAAAACAGAGGAAACAGGAAGTGCTATAAAAGATATGGCTGCATGTAAGTTTAGATATGTGGCACTGATGACCATATTTCTAGGTTCTTGTTGGATTGCTGAACAGATCTGTTTGTACTTTCACTGCTTTAGTGTCCACTTTGTGTGCTTTAATTCTGTAACTTGAATAACTATTTCTAAAAGAACAATATGTAATGTATCAACTAGTGATTTCTTACTGTTTATCTTCTTTTCTTGAAATTCTGTAATATTTCTACCTTTTTCCAGTTTTTTTTACTCTTTAAATAAAAAAAAGTATAATTGCTATTGTAAAAAAGAGAAAATAGGAAGTGCTATAAAAGATATAACTGCATGTATATTTATGTGTGCAGGATTGTTACCCATATTTCTTAGTTCTTGTTTGACTGTTGAACAGATCTGTTTGCAGTCTCACTGCTTGAGTGTCTATTTTGTGTGCTTTAATTTTGTAACTTGAGCAACTATTTCTAAAAGAGCAATATGTAATTTATCAACTAGTGATTTTTTACTGTTTATGTTTTTTTGAAATTCTGTAATATTTCTCTCCTTTTTCTGTTTTATCCCTTTAAATAAAAAATAAAAAAGGCAGGAAATTATAAAGATCAGAGAAGAAATTAATGCAATAGAGACTAAGAAAACAATACAAAAAATCAATGAATCAAAGAGTTGGTTCTTTGAAAGAATAAATAAAATTGACAAGCCCCTAGCCAACCTAATTTAAAAAAGGAAAGAAAAGACTCAAATTCATGCAATACAGAATGAAAAAGGTGAAATCTCTACAGACTCTGTGGACATACAGAAGATCATCAACACCTATTTCAAAAACCTCTACTCTCATAGGTTCAATAACACAGAAGAAATGGACAGATTTCTAGAAACATATAAACCACCAAAGCTGGGTCAAGAAGATGTAAAACTGCTGAATAACTCAATTTATATTAAAGAAATTGAAAATGTAACTAACTCCTTACCAACAAAGAAGAGCCCAGGCCCAGATGGATTCATTGCAGAATTCTACAAGAAATTCAAAGAAGACTTTATGCTGACACTCCTCAAACTCTTCAATGAAATAAAAAGGGAAGCATTCTAAGTCATTCCTAGAAGCAAATATTACTTTAGTGCCAAAGCCTGAGAAAGACCCAACTAAAAAAGAGAAATACAGACCAATCTCCCTAAGGAACATAGATGCAAAAATTCTCAATAAAATATTGGCAAACAGGATGCAGCAAATCATCAAGATTATACACCATGACCAAGTGGGATTCATCCCAGGCGTGCAGGGATGGTTCAACATAATTAAATTGATAAATGTAATGCACCATATCAATAGAGCCAAAAGTAAAAATCACATGATCATTTCTATAGATGCAGAAAAAGCTTTTGATAAGGTCCAACACTCATTCATGATAAGAACCTTACAGAGAATTGGAATAGATGGTCTTTACCTCAATATGATAAAGGCCATCTACAACAAACCAACAGCCAGCATCATATTAAATGGCCAAAAATTGAAAGCCTTTACCTTAAAATCAGGCACAAGACAAGGATGTCTCTTGTCACTGCTCCTATTCCACACAGTACTGGAAATACTAGCCAGAGCAATTAGACAAGAGAGAGAAATAAAAGGAGTAAAGATAGGAAAAGAGGAAGTTAAATTATCATTATTTTCAGACGATATGATACTATACATTGAAGACCCCCAAAAACTTCATTGAAAGACTCCTAGATATAATAAATAAATTCAGAATGTAGCTGGATACAAAGTCAATACTCAAAAATCAATAGCATCACTATACACTAACAACAAAATCACCGAGAGAGAAATAAGAGAAGCCATACCCTTCACACTAGCATCCAAAAACATGAAATACTTAAGAATTAATCTAACTAAAGAGGTAAAAGAGCTATATAGGGAAAATATAATACCTGAAAAAAAGAAATCAAAAAAGACCTCAGAAAATGGAAAGATATCCCTTGTTCATGGATAGGAAGAATAAATATCATGAAAATGGCCATTCTCCCAAAATTGTTATACAGATTTAATGCAATCCTAATGAAAATACCACTAACATACCTCATAGACCTAGAGAAATCACTCCTAAAATTCATCTGGAACCAGAAGAGACCTAGAATAGCAAAGGCAATTCTAAGTAGCCAAGGCAAGGCAAGAGGCATCACAATGCTTGACGAAGATATACTACAAAGCTACTGTAATAAAATCAACATGGTACTGGATCAAAAATAGATCTGAAGATCAATGGAATAGACTAGAAGATACAACCACAACTACAAACACAAACACACTCAACCATGTTATCTTTGATAAAGCAGCCAAACATGTTCACTGGAAGAACAATAGTCTCTTTAATAAATGGTGCTGAAAAACTGGCTATCCATATGACGAAAACTAAAACTAGACCCATGCCTATCACCATGTACTAAACCAAAATCTAAATGGATCAAAGATCTAAATATTAAAACAGAAACACTAAATCTGTTGGAAGACAAAGTAGGTAAAAATCTTGAAGACATAGGGGTAGGTAGAGAATTCATGAACAAGAACCAAACCACATGGGAAATACTTCCCAGAATCAATAAGATGGGATCCCATCTTGTTAAAGAATTTCTGTATGTCAAAAGAAATCTCCAGCATAGTGAAAAGAGAACCCACATACTAGGAAAAAATCTTGTGAACTGTCCCTCAGACAAAGGACTTTTGTCTAGAACTTACAAAGAATTTTTTTAAAAAATCAGATTCCCAAAATTTAAAGACCCAATCCAAAAATGGGCATCTGAGATGAATACACAGTTCTCAGATGAAGAAATGCAAATGGCAAATAAATACATGAAAAAAATGTTCATCATCATTAGTCATTAGAGAAATGCAAATTAAAACCACACTGAGATTCCATCTCACTCCATAAAGGATGGCCAGAATCAAGAAAACTACCAACAACAAATGCTGGAGAGACTGTGGGGAAAAAGAAACTCTTCTGCACTGCTGCTGGGAGTGTAGACATGTGCAACCACTGTGGAGGTCAGTCTAGAGATTCCTCAAAAAGCTGGGATTGGAATTCCCATTTGACCCAGCTATTCCACTTCTAGGCATATTCCCAGAAGAACTGAAAACATCATACCACAGTGATATATGTGCACCCATATTTATAGCAGCACAATTTGTAATAGCCAGATCTTGGAAACAACCCTAAGTGCCCATCAACTGAGGAATGGATAAAAAAATTGTGTTATTTTTATATAATGTAGTACTACTCAGCTATAAAGAATAATCACATGGAGATATTTATAAATAAATGGACGCAACTTGAGACCATACTCTTAAGCAAAATAAACCAAACTTACATGTATAAATACCATATAGTCTCCCTAGTATAAGAAATGGTAAGAGTACACAAGATTTTATGGTAATCATTATTCCACATTACATTGCTTTGAAGTCTTATAATGTTTTCATTCATTAGTTGGAATGGTTTTATTCTGTTTTGCTTGATTTTATTATGTGTGATGGTATGAACAGCTATTTTGAAGAAAACAAGACATCATGGCAGCCATTGCTGATTTAATGTCATCTTGCTTTGAAGTCCTACCATGCTTTTGTTCTTCTATTACCATTGGTTCTATTATGTTGTGTCTTATTGGATTTTAATATGTCAAATAGTATAAACAAATTTTTTATGGAAAATGAGATATTATAGTATCCATTGTTCATTTTCTGTTATTTGGTTCATAATGCCCTGTAATACTTTCATTCTCTTGAATGGTTTATTCTATTTTGTTATGTTTGATATTATTGTGTATGAAGCTATGCTCAACTATTTCAAAGAAAGACACATTATGATAGCTACTGTTGATATCCAATTGTCTTGTTGTGAAGTGCTGTGTTGCTTGTATTGTTCTGTTCTGATCTGCACTGTTCTGTCCTCTTTTGTTTTATTCTTTGTAAAATAAAAAAAAATATTTTAAAGAGAAAAAAATGTTTTATTCTTGACCAAAAAGTCTAAGTGTTAACATTTCTTCTGGTTTCCTTATCACTATAATTATTAGCAAGTAATTGGTGAAGCATAAATTTTGATACTTTTAAAACAATGAGTATATATTTTTGGAATGTATTTACTGAAGAGACATATGCAGCTCTTTTCTCAATTAGTTTATATAAAAATACTGGTATGTATCCTACTGTTAGAATTAGCTAGGATTCAAATTCCATTATTTCTAATTTTCACTTTTATGCATATAAAATCTTGAGAAATATTAGTCAAATGGATAAGGTAAATGATGATGGAGGAAACCTTTTTAAAGCAATTATAGTCAAATTTTTGAAATGTCTCCAAGTAACATGCAAAAAATCACGTGCCAATCTATTATCAGAAATAATTTCTAATTGCTTAACACTTGACAACTAAATTATTTCTTTCTTAATTTAATTGAAAGTCAAGCATTTGATAAACCATTTGACATCAAAATTATTTTTAGCTAGTTATTACTGTTACTCAATTTATGAGTTGTGAAAAAAATTACCAAAAAGGCATTACCTCAAATTTTCAAATAACATTTCTATACATTATATGTCCACTAGCAGGTGCTTGCTTAACCTAATACACCAAAATAAGTTAGGAAATATCTAACTATTATGAATATATATTTGCAAAAAAAGAATATATATATTTACCAACACTAATTTTATCAAATCAGTTTTTTAAATTCCATCTTTGTCAAAATAATAGATTTGGTTCATGTAAAAAAATGATCATTATATAAATGACTCAGTGAAATAAATCTTGACAGGCTAACCAACCAATTCATACCCAACTTTTCAAGAAAATGTCAACCTCAGTTTGTAATATAGTGCCTACTTATAAACATCCTCTTTGCTAATTTTATGATCTGTATCATGTCACACATTGATGTATTATTCTCAGTCTGTTCTACAACTTCCTACTCTATAGAATTTGTGGCATTGTAAATGTTATGTTGTTGTTGAATTTAGTGGTGTCTTGGTAGTTCTTTAAATATTGGGGTTTTTGAGGTCCCCATCCCCCTATATATAATTAATCAAAAACGTTTGCTTTTTCTTGACTCACTGTTCAATTTTATTAGGTGTGTAGCATTTAATTTTTTGGATTAGTTAGGTTAGTGCTTGTTTTGGTCTAATTTGGTCACTACCAAGGCATTATACAGATGAGGATTCCACTTAATATTCTGTGTGTTAGAGGTCTGTCTCGATTACTTTTGTCTCATTGTTGAGAAAAATTGCCTGATGCCAAAATTAGGGAAGGGAAGATTTCTTTCCTACAATTTTGGGAGGTTTCAGTCCATACTCAGCCAGGGGTACCATTCATGGCTGCCACAAACAGTAAAGTGCAAACCCAGCAAGAGAGAGAAGACACACCTTCTTCCCACCCTGACACTGTATGCCAGCCCCATCCTTGGGTGGGTGCAGCGCTCACATAGCCAGTCCCAACACCAGACAGCAAACCTATCACAAATGCTAGATTCATCTGCATTCATGATTGCATGAGGCTTGGCAGTGAGGGTGCATCCAAATATATACCATAACAAGGTCAATTTGGGGATCCTGCACTTGTTCCACACTTTGGAAACACTCCAGGCAGTAAGTGGAGACAATTAATTCTATTATTCAACTCACTTGATGTTTCTTTGAAAGAACAACTGTCCTGCATTATTGTTTTCTAACACGTGAGAACCACTGTTATATATACATAGACAGACAGATAGATGGATAGATAGATAGATAGATAGATAGATAGATAGATAGATAGATAGATAATAGATAAATATAGATATAGATATAAATAGATATCTTGGTCCATGAATTTAATTCTTTCCACAATTCTGGTTACAAACTGAATTAGATGAGAACCAAATCAAATTTCCCATAAGGTCAACAGTGAACATAATCATGGAATTTGATTTGGTTTGTGACCAGAATTGTGGAAATAATTAAGTTTGTGAACACACACACACACACACACACACACACACACACACACACATATTATTAGTTACATAGGGTTGAGATGGGAAGGAGGATCTGTTTCCTGTTTTTTCATTGCTACAGGACATGAAAATATCACTTCTCATGCATGAACATAACTCAATTCAGAAAATCAGAACAGGCTAAAACTTATATGAGTCTAACTCCAAATCATCCTTGGCAAAAATGTATAAAAGATATGAGGCATCATTGTTGGTTACTATTATTAATATAATAAGGATTTTTACATTCCAGTACTTCAAAATTTGTCTTCGTTTTTGACATTCAGAATGTTTCTTTTCCTTCTTTTTTTTGTACCAGGAATCAAACTCACAACCTTGCACTTGCCAGGCAGAATGTTTCATTTTTGCTAACTGTGCACAACATAAATATTCTAGATATCTAAATAATATTCTGCGTCACAGTCCCATCACAAGAAATAAACCATAAACAATTTGAGTAAATACTATGAAAAAAATAACAAGTATTTATATGAAATTAATGAAAAGAAATGAAAGTAGATGTTAAAGTATATGATAGAACTGGGGGAGACTATCAAAGGAAAGAATTTAGCTTGAAGAGGGGGTCCCTTTCTTCCAAACATGAGATTCAGACTTCATTGAAGAAGATGTGGTTGCAGCCTATTAAATAAGGGAGAAGTTAGCCCAGGTCAGAACTAATCAACAATTAATAGGTCAATCCTGGCAGACAAAGGAAGTGCAGTCTAGCACTGACTTCATGAGTAGGTGGTTACAACTGTGATTCCATCATTCTGCTGCTGCCACACACTGTATTAGGAAGCTACAAGTAGGTGCACCTAACCCAAAAGGGAAGCGCCTTCCTCCTGCTGTGTTACATCATCACCCTCTACCATCAAAGGAAAGGTATTTATAAGACTCAACTTCCAATCACAAGCATGGTAGTAAGGATGAACTTGCTGTTAAGAAGCAATAATCTGATCACTGATCTATGCCTGCTTTTCTTTTCTTTTCTCTTTTCTTTTCTTTTCTTTTCTTTTCTTTTCTTTTCTTTTCTTTTCTCTTCTCTGTTCTCTTTTCTTTTCTCTTTTCTTCTCTTTCTCCTTCTCCTTCTTCTTCTCCTTCTGCTTCTTCTGCTTCTCCTCCTCCTCTTCCTCTTCTTCTTTCTTCTTTTCTTCTTCTTTTTCCTCTCTCTCTCTCTCTTTCTCTCTCTCTTCTTTGGCTCCTCTCCCCTCCTTTGCCCCTCAGTGGAATGAGTGTGATTATGAAAGGAAGTAGGAAATAAGAACCAATATGAACAGTTTGACTCCAGAAGTTTTCTCAGGTTGGTTAATTTTTCAAAGTATAAATACAAAAATTGAAAATATGGAAATTAATGTATTTCAAACCCAGTATATCCAGGACTCCCATTAAAAGTATTTAAGTATTCCTGGGATGCAATTGTTTGATACAGCATGTACTTAACTCTCCACACTGTTCTTTGCTCATGCTCTTTCTCCCCTCTTAATGTTTAATCATATTGTCTTCTCCAAATAAAATTCCCTTTCTGTTCCATACTACATGACTAGCTTTTGCTCATACCTTACATGTCATATCTCAGGTATCATCTTAACTAGAAAACTCCTTGGTACCTTACTTAAGTGAAAATAATCAAATGCCCTTTCCCTGAACTTCCATAATTTTTATCAGCACTTATCATCTTATGTTTTTATAGACTTTTTATAACCAATTACAAGGAATATGATTATTTATCTACTTATATCCACTATAACAAAAATATCGGTTTAGTTCAGAAATGAATAATGAATATATGAGAAAAGTGTAACTATCTAGGAAAGATTTATGGGAAAGATAAATATTGTGAAAGTATATATCCAATAAAATTCTTGATAGTGATAAATAGGTATAGAAGACAAAAAAACACCTTTCTTTACTATTTTAATTTAGGTAAATAAGCAGATACTGTTAATATTGTTAGAGCTAGAAAAATTAGAATAGTTATGGGCCTGGGGTATAGCAGAAGGCACAAATTATATATTACTATGTAAAAATAAGCAAAAGATGCTCTTTAAAAAAGTTAGCAAACTTTCTATAAAGGATCAGACCGTAATAATTTTAGCTTCTGTGGCCGAAGTCTCGATCATGGCTTCTCAATTCTATTTTAACACAAAAACTATCAAGAACAACAATGTAAGAATGTAGAACAAGCCATCAAGAATGTAAAAGAGAGAGTGGGCTGAATTTGGCACATGGACTTGGCCACTTCATGTACTTACTGATTTTTTATCACCTCAGCTGAAGTGAATGGTACAAAATGACGTCATTTATCAGTGAAAATGGTGCTGGCCATTGTCTTCACACCTGACATTTTCTAACGTGTCTTCTTATCTTCCAGTAAGCTGATGTTATGGTTTTGCTTTAAAATGTTCTGCAGAACTCTCATGTGTTGGATGCAGGGCTTGTTAGGTGAAAGGATCCTTGCGTTGCTATCCTTGTCAGTGGGTTAACCCGTTGATAAGTTCCTATCTGAATATGCTGTTAGGAGGGAGGGTCCACTAGAGAAGGTGAGGCTCTTCAGGAATGACCTACAAGGGTTATTGTTGACACTGTCCTCCCCCACCTCCTCTGCTTTCTGGTTGCCATCTGTTGAACAATTTTTCTCTAGCATATTCTTCCACATGCCACTCATAAAATTGAATGGCAAGGAAGTAAATAACTGTGATAGATTAAATCCCATCAAATGTTCCTAGTTTTGGATTCATTATGAAACGCTTTGTTGTCCATCTTTGCTGAATGTTAGGGAACCAGCTAGATTTCTTGAAAACTAATACATAAAAGAAAATAATCAAATTTCTGTTCTGTCTCTGCTTTCATACACCAACTGTACTTTGTAGCAATCAAACTAGCTGACAAGGAGAGATTTCTTTTTAACATAACATTAGAGAAAATATAGATGATTTAGTGATGATTTTAAAGATACTGGGTTAAAGATGTGATCCATGAAGGAAAAAAGTGATAAACTAGACTTTAATGAAATTAAAAACTTTTACTCTATATGACAGAGTCAAGAGAATGTAAGTAAAACAACTGAGTAGGAGAAAATATTTTGAAAAGATATATCTGATAAAGGACTGTTATTGGAAACATACAAAGAATACTTAAAACTTGACAGTAAGAAAACAAAACAGCAGGCCAGGGATTTAGCTCAGCAGGTATAAGCACCTGCCTTGCAAGCCCACTGTCATGAGTTCCAAAAACAAACAAACAAAGAAAGAAAAGAAAAAAACAAAGATACGCATTTGGCTGCCAATTTAGCTCAGTGGCATAAGCGCCTGCCTGGCAAGTGCAAGGTCGTGAGTTCAATCTCCGGCACCAAAAAAAAAAAAAAAAAAAAAAAAAAAAAAAAAAAAAAAAAAAAAAAAAAAAAAAAAAAAAAAAAAAAAAAAAAAAAGGAAAAAGAAAACAAAACAGCATAATCACAAACTGGGTCAAAGATAAGTAAGGAGTACCTCAAGGCAGATATAGATAGATAGATAGATAGATAGATAGATAGATAGATAGATAGATGAAGGACACATATAAAAAGGTATTATACATATATTTCATTGGAGAAATAAAGATTAAAACAACAAGGTGATGCCACTATTCACCTAATAATATGGTCTGGACCCAAAAATACTAATAACATCATGAACCAAACAGTAAAGGAACTCTCTAATACCTAGACTGGCAAGAAAATAGATTATTCTTCCCTGGACTGTTTCAGAAGAAACAGTCTTGTCAACCTACTTTAAACTTCTGACTGCCAGAACTGTAAGATAGTAAATTTATATCACTCATCTTATGTAACAGTGTATCAGTTTGGTGGGGGTGAAGATGATAGAGAAGGCAATGCTTGGGTGACATAGAAATTCTGTGACAATTTCTGTACCTTCTGCTCAATTTTACCATGAATTTAAAACTTCTGCTCAATTTTACCATGAATTTAAACCGATAAAAGCTGTCTTTAAAAACTTGAGAAGGAAACAGTTTGAAAGTTAAATATGTGTGCCTTTAGTTAGACCCTGAATAAAAATAATTATACAAAAACTTTTCAAAATTATGAGATACATAGGAAACTTAAATATACAACAGTAAATAAATCTAAGGAAATAGATTTAATTTGCAGATAGGTGAGAACAGTATTGTGGTTATTTTTTAAAAATCTTTTCATTTTAGAAATACACATCAAAATGTATGAAACAAATGAAATAGTTTTGTGTCTATGATTTGCTCCAAAATCATTAGGAGATTAAATTAGAGAGAGTGTTAGATTAAATGAAATTTTTCATAAATTTACCCTCGTTGAAGTTATAGGAGAAAAATATAAAGTTTACTATAATCCTTTTTGCTGCTTTTACATATGATATAAATACTCCTAAGTAAAACAATAAAACAATTAAATAAAATTACATACACACACACTACACACTCAAGCTATGAGTTATAATGAGGTTAATACACTTAATCCTACTATTTAAGGTAGCACAATAATAAAGTTATATCCAGCAGGATTTAACATTGATATTTACTTATGACCACAAAATAGCATTTCCAATATAAATCTGAAATAAAAATTCTTTTTTATTTTAAAGAAAAAAATAAAAAACAATTTTAAACCAGATAGAGGATAACAATGGTTACTACACTGCATTTGTTATCTTTACTTACTCAGAGTATAGCACATCGGCATTTAATTGCCCAAACAATTTTAGCACAAACCTTTTCAATGAATTAAGAGAAATTGATAGTATAACTATCTTAACAATCTTTAATTTATTTCAGCTTTTAACACACTAGGCAGACAATACGGTGTTTATACATGAAAGTTTGATTTATTTCACTTATGAATGTGATCTCTAGATGCATCTATTTACTACAAAAGCCTCAAGTTTATCCTTCTTTATGGCCAAGTAATACTCAATTGTATAAAAATACCACCACATCCTTTTTATTAGTTCTTTGGTTGATGGGCATTTAGATTGTTTCCAAGATCTAGCTATGTAATAAAAATTCTTAATTCATCATCCAGGGATGGGCTCAAAGACACATGAGAATATTTATAGACACATGCATTTTTCCTGAGGAAAGGACCCATCATTGCAGTCCAACTATTGAAGAGCATCATAATGCAAAACATTAATATCCACTAAATTATCTATGTCAAGAAAATATCCATTTGAGTTCTGTGCATTATTAAGATCATGCTAAGACCAGCTGGCTAATTTTTATGTTTTGCAACACACTGTGACTGTAAGTCTTTTTTATAATGCAAAAGTGGTCCCCATCAAATGTGTTAGTCAAGACAGTTCATATTACAAGTATTCTTGTTGAACAGAAGGTAGTTAAACTGACAGTCTTTTCCAACCATTTTTTTTCATGTTTACAGTTAGAAAATTTAGTAAATGCAATCAAGATTAGGCTATTATGTCAATATTTTTTATAGCAAATACCTGATTGTGATAGCATTCAATGAATTACTGGAAACCAACTAATTACATCAAAAGTAATCAGATAAGTTACCCAAATGAATGTCCTACATGTACTTTCTTAAAACCTTATAATATCTTAATATCAATGGTCAAAGCATTTTAGTTGTATCTTTAAATGTATAGATGTTGAGAAAAATATTCCTTTATGAAGTGCTATTATTTGCATTCTGTACGTGTTTCTAGCTCTCTCTTCTATCTCAAGATGCTTTAAGCCATATTTTAGAATCAGCTGAAAAGCTAACTAGAAAGGCATTGTACAGTGATTTTATTAAATATTCACGCTCAATATATTCCTCTAGATCATTACTTGAATTGCCCTGTATCCTCAATACTTTTCTCTAATTCTTATTCTTTTACTGATGTTAACATCTTTTTAAAATTACCTTTCTGGCTGTATCTCTTTCTTAGCTCTGCCTTCACCTTTCTCTTTATAGTTCTCTTGAATGAGTGAATGACCTGTAAGTACCTTCTTTGTTATGTTCTAACCTTTTTTCCACAGCTTATTTTCTGCTGTGCTACAGTTTCACTCACGCGTATTTTTATCTGTTCCTTGTTTACATCAAAAATACCACACCAGAGAAATAATTTGTCATTAAATCATCTCAGAGTGGGGAAATGTGAAAGGTTTTGCAACTATTTTCATTGAAATGAAACTAAAAGCATAGCTGACCACAAATGACTGCAAAAAAAAAAAAAGATATGCAAACTCCATCCTTGAACCCACACTCTTTATGATAACCTTAAAAATTATTTTTGCTTAATTATTTTTAACATTTCAGATTATTCTGAGTCATTTTTTCAAAGTCACAAAATGTAGATATGTTCATTTTGTAGCATTTCTCTTAATCACAAAAATTTGTCTGTGATGTATTCCACTAATCAGGATTCTTTTTTTACCTCGTGTCATCTAAATGAGAGTGTCTGACAATCTAACAGATCTTTATGTTTATAGGGTTTATACAGATACAACATTTCTGTATATTTTTCTGGAGAAAAAAATATGAAGAGCTGTTCCTGCTTCACAGGCTGGCTTATAGGGAAGGAAATCAGAAGTAAAATGTGACCTAAAGAAACTTGTTGCATTCCAGACACTACAGAAAAACCAAGTAGCATTTCTGCACCTAAAATACACTTCTGAATTTAGAAAGAGAAAGGATATCTTGAGGTTTGCTGACAAGATCTATCAAGGTTGGGTTCCTTCCCATTAATTAAAATAGACTTTCCTTTTGTAAAAATGACGTAGAAAAAATAAATAATAATAATAAAAAACTGAAAGAGTAATAAGATCCAAAATGTACAATAGATATTGTAATAATGAAAGAGAAAATTCTTCAAAGGAAAGAACTTGTAGGTATACACATATAACTGTATGTAGGTTTAATTATGTAAGATAGGGAACCAAACTACTAATTCTCTGTTAGTTCACAAAAAGAATAGTTTATTCTGTCATTGTTTGATTGTCTGTTCATTTTTTATGCCTAGGTTTGTAACTTGAACAACTACTTCTAATATACGTAATATATTAACTAGTATTGATTTCTTACTGTTATTTTTTTGAAATTCTGTATTATTTCTACCTGGTTGCTGTTTTGCTTTTTAAAAAGAAAAAAAGAAAAAGAAGAAATTAAAAAAAAAAAAAAGCATAGTGAGACCAAGTATTTCAACTGCTGTCTCCAGAACCACTGCTTCGTATGTCACAGCGTTTCCTGTATGTCCGTCTTTACAGGTTGTTTCTGGAAATGCTCACTTTTTGGCCCTTTTATCCACTATCTAGTCTAAGGTATGAGATGAGTACATTTAAAATTACTTTCATCTTTACAGTGAATACTTCTTCATGCCTTCAGTTTGTGACAGAGCAGTCACCATCTGAAACTGGTACAAAAGAGGTAAATTCTATAAGAAGCTTACAATAACATCACTAAAATCCTTCTCCAATTCTGGCACCAAGTCAATTTGCAATGATATTATTATGTTAACTATACTTTTGTCTGCTGCTTCCAAAATGCTATGACCCTTGAAAATGCAATTTCTTTTGATCATCTGTTATCTTCAGTATTCTCAGCTCTTTATTGCTCTGCGTGCCCTTCTCTTATTGCAACCTTCTGGAATAAGCCTGCTTTTTAATTCTGCCCATTTCTCACCCACACATGGAAGAAAGCCCTCCTAACTTCTGCTGAAACTTTCAAAGGAGTCTCATTTATATTAACCCCTTCTTATCTGAGGCTTTTAACATCCAAGGAGGGTACAGTCTGCTTCTATAAGTGATGGTAATTTGAATCTCTTAGGCTCTCCCACTCACTGAGAATTTAGGCACATGACTGACAACTGCTCTTTCAGATACAACGTTACAACAATACTGATTTTGACATGCATGTGGAAGATGCACCTTACGTTGCAATGTTACAATTCCTTGCCTTCAAAACTAGTAGCTCGTACCTGCAGTTCAGGTCAGGTGCACAACTACACAACCGTACATGAGCAGCGTTCAGCATTTAGTTACAAGTCAGACATTACTATATCTAAATGTATATCAATTTTTGTTGACTTTTTTTCCTAAATGTGGTAAGCATTTTGAGAACATATGCAGATTCTTTTTTATTTCAGCAAATAACTTTTACTTTTGTTTTTAATCTTAGATAGATTTTTCTGGGATTTTTTGCTTCTGTCTTTGCTATTGTTACCAGCTAAACCTATTATCTGCATACAGATTCTCTATTTTTTGTATTCCATATCTTTCACTGTCTTTGTAACAGTTTTCCTAACCCTATTATTTTCTTCAACATTCTGGACACCTTTGGAAGTTTATACAACAGATTTACTATTCTGCAGTAACTTCTATTTCTTTGACTGCAGATTTTTAACTATGCTGACTTTTTCTGGAAATTGTTATTTAATCATATCTTTTTAATCTTGGTATTATCCTTTAAATCATGCTTTCTCCTTATGATTTTCTGCTCCTGTTTCAAAGAGGTCAAGATGTCTTCCATTCTACTGAGAATGTCTATTCAATTTCTAAACCATAAAATAGATTTGGTCTTAGGTTATTTTCAGTAACATTCTCTCCCCATTAGCTTTTAATGCTGTCTCTTTTCTTTCACTTGGCAACAATTTTAAATTCCTCTCTTTCTTGTGTATTTTTCCTCAGCTATTACTGAATGAAGCCAAATCTTTTCAGACTGATATTTTTCAACAGACAAGAGTGTATGTTTAATCCCTTGTCCAATTCATTCATTCTTTCAAATCTACAGCTGCTGAGATGGTGAAGATAAACAGCTTGTAGATCAGGTCTCAGTTTTGTGCTAAGATATTCCTGGTTCAGCTATGTGGCATTAAAGACTATAGAAATTATTCCATAGAAAGTTTTCTGTTCTATTCTGAGCACCAATCCACATAAAATAATATGATTCCATAACATGTTTTTACTAGGAATTTCTTCTAGCATCCAATTCCTGCAATGATGTTTTCCTTATGGAAATGACACCTTTTAGACAATAGTGATTTATTACCAAGCTTCTGTTGTAACTGTTGGACTGAATTTTTAGAATTTTCTTTCTTTAGTTACATAAACAAAAATAGGAAAAGATCACAAGGTTTTTAAAAATGGAACTGAAATGACACTATTCTAATTGTCTGAAGTACAATGACTACATGATAGACAGTATTTTGTTTGCTACTAATATTGGGTATCCAATCATAGAACTTCCATGAAAGAGGCCTGGCATATAATTTCATTTATGAGATAAAGTCTTATTGGGTTGTGGTAACTTTAGTAGTTTTTTCCTTTCTAATTATATCAACCACTCATATTTAACAAACACTCTTACCGGAATCTGATTTTATGTGGTCTATGAACCTCATGGCTTAGTATTGTTTTTATAGCATTTTCCCCTGTTGTCTTATAGATATTTTAGTGGGAAGTAAGGAGAAAGGCATTGGAGACTACAAAAAAAAATTCACCAAAATGAAAATCTAAATGAGATCATTTTAGCTTCATTCAATAACTTCTTTCTGTTTAAAAGGTATTAGGATTAATTTCAGCTTTGGTTAAATAGCCATTCATTCAAATGGTTTTATTTATAATCATATTCTGACATTTGCTGGTACTGTAGGCACCAGAACTCTTTGGTGTCATTATTATTATACATTACTTCTGAGAGTTATGTTGCGGGAAATACAAAGATGAAAGATGTAACGGAAATTTGACAGTAGGGTTCCTTTTTGTATAGCTTTACATGTGCATTTTTGAAAAAAGACTAGAAACTATTGCATTTTGGACACATACAGTGACCAGCATTGCACTGAGTGTGTGTGTATACCCTATTCAAGCTTTTAAATAGGAGAGATATCTAATTCTCAGTATTAGAGATTAGACTACATGAGTCTCAGAAATCAAGTGAGGTGTGAGGTATGCGATTTGATACAGCATTTAAGCAGTCAACTAAATTTTCCATCCAGCTAAAATCTAGGTATCTACTGAGCCACTATGATCATGAATGTTTAATATATGGAAATTAGTCATAGTTTATGTATTGGTTTTCAGCAACTGCTTAATCAAATTCAAGCAATGAATGAGTTACACTGTGGCAACATTTTCAGATCTGTGCTATTTTGACTTTTGCTGAAAAAGTTCAGTAAAGCAAATACTCACAATATCTTGGCAAATATTACTGTTCTCAAGAGAACCAAGTATGGTAGCCCACTCCTGGAATCCCAGAATTCTGGAGTCTGAGGCAGAAAGATAGGGGTGAGTTTGAGGCCAGCCTGGGTGACATAGTGAGTCCCTTTCTCACGATACCAAGAAGTTACTGTAATACACCATAAATTTCTTATAAAGTTGAAATATTTGAGTTAATAGTCCTGTTTGTTATGTAATAGTATACTGTTTGTAAATACTTTTGATAGCTGAAATTCAGAATTAATAATTATGAATTAATAATTTTAGGAAAATAGAGGCTTCTTGGCAGAAGCAATTTAAAGGAAATTAAGTTTGTAGGCCCATCCATATTCTCTGAAAGTCCTAAGAGTCTTATTCCTTTATTATACAAGCCACAAAATAGTCAGATATCTGCCAGCTGGGTGATGGACTGCTGCGCTCTACTGACAGTAAACCTGGAAGAAACTGAGATCAAGCATTTCTCAAGGAGGCTGGAGTACAGTTAGTTTGCATATGTAGGGTGGGTTACACTGGGGTTAAAGTTGTACTGGTGAAGAGGAAACAATAAAAAGTAACCGTTTCCAAAAAACCTAAACGGATATAGACTATATTGATGGGCCAGCTAGAGAAAATTTGTGGGAATTAAGTACACAGAAGAGCTAAATCATTCTAGGAAGTTTTTCTGAAAATAGGACAAAGAGGAACAAGGACAACGTCCATTTCTGAGGAAATAAACATGGATAAGGGTAAACAGACACAGACTCACATTAGCTGACTTAGTCAGAGTCCTGCCTTCCCACAGAGCGCTTAGGGTTGAGAGGAGGGGACCCACAGCACCCTCACCCCGCTCTCCCTGCAGCACACACACAGGGGATAACAGGTTTTGTAGGGCTATGTTTGTTCCTTCATAATTTTAAGGAATTGGTAAAACAGAATAGATAGCTCAACAGTCTTGCCAATATCTTTCTTGTCTATTAACTGTTTCACTTAGAGGCCAAGTTTCTGAGAGCAGCTTGTATGTGGATACGCAGTTGCCATTTGGACTTGTTTTGAGTGCTTCCCCTCAAAAATAATCAAAAAGGAACTTCTATCTGTGTAGGGTTAACAAAACTGCAGGATGTTTTACTAGTGAACTAGACAACTTATATGTAATTAATGTTAGAATAAAAGATACACTAACATATATTAACAATTTATTATGTGTAAGGAGATCATGGGCATAAAGAATAACTGCTATGTAAAAGCCCTAACTTGTAAAATTCATTTCTAAATACTAATTAAAGCTGTGAAATAGTACATTTTTGTTGCTAACTTTTAACCCCTCTTGATAAGGAGAGTTATTGAATCTCTTAGTCATTATTTTACTTCTTATATAACTCACAGAGAAATTTCATTCTAGACTTTCACTAGAAGTCATATATGGAACATACAGCTATTTCTGTCTCTAAACATAATGATTCAAATTAAGGCATAAAACTTAACTTGTCAGTAATGGTTCTCTTGCTTTAACAACAATATAGATCCTTAAAAATGTAAGGATTTTGCCAGCCAGATTCACATTCTTTTGAGTCACTTTCTGAAAAATATCTGTAACAAATATTTCAATTGTTCTCTGAAGGTTTCTTTATATTTTATTTAATAGTCCAGGAATTAATACTAATTAATATTTATAGAATATGCCTATGAAAAATAATAGTTATAATTGTCTTGGGAGAGTGATATATCATATTTTGATTATTTTTTATATCCTTCACTTTTCCATCTCTCCTCTTGCTTTACCCTATCTTTAAAAGCTCAATGTTCTTTTTTGTACTATCTCTCCTTTTTTACTTTTAATTTAAATTTTGGGTTTTATCTTGGTTCACTTAAAATTACTACTGCATGTTCCATTTATTGTTTTTATTAATTGTCTTTATGGCTGATATTCCATTGTGTAAATTTTCTATATCCATTCATCAGTTGCTGACCACTTAGGCTGCTTCCATAATTTGTCAGTTATGAATTGTTGGGTTTTAACTATGGGTATGTATGCATCTCAGCAGGTCTTGGTTCTTTTTCTGATGTAGTGACACATGCTAGTAAGTGACATGAATTACGATTTCATTAACTGCTTCAGGACACTAGGAGGTCGTTAACTATTTCAGGAAACTATTTTTATGATGAATCTTCATATTATTTCCATATTGTTCGTAATAGTTTACATTCCCACCAACAATGTAGAAGGATTTCACACGCACATTTTTGCCAGCATTTGTTGTTTTTTTATATTCTCTTTTTTCTTCTTTAAAAGAGAATAAAACCAAACAAAACAAAATGCAATAAATCTAATCAGAACAAAACAATGAAAGTAATGCAAGTCTTCAAAACAAGATAATAGGAAATCAACAATGGTACTATAATGTCTCTTCTTTTCTTCAAAATAGCTGTCCATACCATCAGACATAAAAAATCAAACAAAACAGAATGAAACCAACCAAAACAAAAGAATGAAAGTGTTACAGGACTTCAAAACAAAATAACAGGAACTTGACAATATCTAGCATAAAAAAGTGAGTGAGTTAGTGTTTTTGCATTCTTTATCAAAGCCATTCTTACTGGAGCAAAATGGCATCTCAGGGGTGTTTTGATGTACATCCCCAATTGCTAAAGATGACAAATATTTTTTTTCTTGTATCTATTAGCCCATTTGTGTTTCTTATTTGAGAAGTGTCCATGTGCCTTGAATCCCACTTCTGACACCCAAAAGTGTCTCTTTTGACTATGAATCCAGGAATCAAGGGGAGAAAGTATGAATGGTACCTCTCATAATTACCTCTAGTGATTCACTAGCAAAATTTCTACTTCCTTTCCCAAGATCTTATCCTTTTCTGGCCAACAAGTCTTAGTTCCAGAGTGGGGAAGTTTTGCACCAGGAAGCCCAATTATTCCATTGAACTGAAAAATAAAACTTATCCCCGGTCATTTAGGACTCTTCATGTTTCTGAGTAATGAGCTAAAAAGAGAGTTATGGTGTTGGCAGGAATGACTGATCCCGACTATCAAGGGGAAACTGGAATTCTGCACCACAATGAAGGAAAAGGTGAATGTATTTGGAGTACAGGAAATCTCTCAGCATGCCTCCTAGTATTACCATGCCTTTTGATCAAGGTGGAACACTACAACAATATAATCCGGGCAGGATGACAAATGGCACAGAAGGAACCATGACTTGTGTCGCCCTACAGGAAAAAAACAACGATCTGCTGAGGTGCTTGCTGAAAGCCAAAGGAACAGAGAACAGTAGCAGAAGGCAATTATAAATACTTGCTATGGCCAAGGGATCAGTTTTAGAAACAAGAATTGTAATTGTTCTCTCCTATTTTATTAATATGCTTGTGTATATATACATATATTAAGCAGGTACCTTCATTTTTTTCCTTTGGAACATCATGTTGATAGATTGAAGATTGATTTTTAAGTATTGTTGCACATATATTGTTATGTTTAATTTAGGAGATATAAAAGTAAATATTGCCAAAAGAAAAACTTCACCTTTAGTTTCAGGAGGAAATTAGTGAGTTTCCACTTCTACACAGGATAATTGTATCATGTTAGGCATAATTATGAAGTTGCTATTACATCTGGAGACTAAATATGGTTTAAGGAAATGTGTCTGGATGTCAAATTTTCAAGGGGTGGGTTGTGATGGTTAATTGTGGTGTCATTTTGAAAACAAATGCCTCATGAATTAATGTAGAACAGTTCTGGGTGTGTCTGGATGACTGATTTATGACAAGATCCATTCTGGGTGTGAGTGGAACCAATCAATAGGCTTGTAGTCTATTGGCTACAAGAAAAAAGGAAATCTCACATCTACCTCTTGGGAGGAGCTCCAGGCTTTGCTACTGCCCTTTTATATCCTTCTCTAGGTTTCCAGTGTAGACTCTTCAGCCTTCTAACACAGACTATTTGGTTGCCTGGTATGAATTTGCACAAGACTTTGCAGTGAGCTTCAGTTCATCAACTTTTAACTAGATCCTCAGACTCTCCAGTGTGCAGATGGGCCTTTTGCACTTTTCCATGCCTGACTTTGGAGGTGACCATTGTAATCCTACCGTCTAAATCATATCATATATATTTTATACTAAGTCTGTTCCTGTAGCATACTCTGATTGACACACTTCTCACTTGGTTATGCTGTATGATCTTTTTAATGATTTGTTGTATTCTGTTTGCAAGTAAGTTATTAAGGATTTTTACATCTATGTTCATGAATGATATTTGCCCGTAGTTTTCTTTTCTTTTTCTTTTGTACTGAGAATCGAACTCACAACCTCATACTTGCCAGGTAGGCACTGAGCCAATCAGCTACATTTCTGGCCCCCTTTTTTTCTTTTTGTTTTGTAAACTTTTTTTTCTTTTGAGGTTATATCCAGCTTTGCTTTTAGGGTTTTACTGACTTCATGAAAATGGTTTGGCATCATTCTTTCCCTTTCAATTTCATAGAAGAATTTGAGGAACATTTTTGTTAGTTTCTATCTGAAATTACATTAAAATTAAGCAGTGAATTCATCAGGTCCTGGGATTTCTTCATTGGAAGAGACTTTATTATTGCTTCAATTTCATTGTATATTATTCATCTGATCAGGATTTTTATATTCTTGGTTCAATTTTGGCAAGTCATATATCATTCTTGTAGTTTCTCCAACGTATTAGAATATATATTTTCAAAATAGTTTCTTATAATACTCTGAATTTTACTCACTAAGCATCTTATTAACTGCTCTCTGCATTTGTTTTTTGGTCAAAACTTTGATTTCTTCAGTGATTTTAGCTACCTATTTTTTAAGTTTCCTATCTGGAAATTTCTCCATTACATTGCCTGTGAGCTCAGCTTTTGGAGGCTTACAAATTTTTGGAGGCACCTCATTGCCTTGTTTCTCATGACCCTTGACATTTTGCGTTGTAAATAAGTCAAAATAGTGTTGCCACTACAGTAGAGATCTCTTTGGTATGTGGGATTTCATCCTGTGATGTGTCCTTTGGGTATGAGTCAGTGTGAACTCACATACTCCACTAGTTTGAAGAACTAGGCTCAGTCTCAATCTTTGCCTTGAATGCAGAGAACAATTACTGATAATTACAACATCCAAAGCACTAATGTTATATCAGCACTTAAGACTTGTTTACAAAAAAGTTTACAACCTTTTGAATGGTCCAGGAAGGCAAAGGCTCAGTAGTAATGGAATATACATGGAGGGCTGGGAAATGAAAAAGAAAGTAAGTGGCGGAAAATAGAGTAAAATGTAATGAGCTAATATAAAACAAAAAAAGAGCAGTAAAAATTGGAAAAAAAATAGTTGTGTGGGGTTGTTTTTGTTTTGTTTTGTTTTGTTTTTGCCCAACCAGAGAAGGGAAGGAGAAGAAATCTGAAAGATTATATGAGAGGGCAAGTATGAAAATAGGGGAAAAATGAGAAAAAAATATAAGTGATGTGGTGGATTGAAAATTAATGGTCAATGTAAATGCCAGCTGAACTGAATCAGCAGGGTGCGGAGTGTAGATGGCCTGCCTAAGGATTGTTGCCAGCATAAAAAGGAGGCCTAGAGTGGAAGAGTTAGGTGGTATTGTTTGGAGCTGTTGGTTCTCCTGTTGCCATGAATTCTCTTAGAGGAGCTTGCTGAGTTTCTTTCCTAACATGAACTTCGCTGTTATCATCAGAGGAGCTCAGGACCTTGTTGTGGCTGCGAATGGCTGCAGTTCACTTTGAAGGAGCTCTGGTCTTTACTTTGAGCACTGCTTCCTGGCTCCAGATGGCTAAAATGGTGTGCTGTTCAATCTCCAAGGGAAATTTGTCATACTAGCTTCCTAATGTGAACTTGGCTGTTCTCGTCATCGGAGGAGCTCAGGATCTCATTGTCCCTGAGGTTGACTGTGGTACTTTTGGGGAGAGCTCTGGTTCTTACTTTGAGCATTGCTTCCTGGGTCCAGCGCAGAACCCTCAGTCTGCTAGCACAGATCCTTCGTCCCACTGGCACAGACTTTCTAGCTTCCACCACTGAACTTGGGCCTTCCCAGTGCAGATACATGAAACAGACTTGCATGAGTCATTGTTGTGGACTCCAGGTCTTCAGCTGGACTTGTAGAAGACATTTGTAATGGCTCTAGATCTTCAGCTGGACTCATGCAGCACAATCCTGTGGGATCCAGGTCCTCAGCTAGACTCCTTGGGTCTTAGTGTGTCGATTGATTTCCTACACTTTCTTTGTCTTTGACTCCTTGAATGATCGCTATAAATAATACTATAAATTATGTGTCCTGTCTGTACTTGTTTACCTTGAAAACCCCTGACTACAAGTGGGAAGCTTAAGAGGCTTTATGGGTATTGGAACATTGGAACCAATTAGCCATATATCTCTGCCTACAGAAATCTATTATAGAAATTAAAATATCAATCCACACCCACAGACAGCTGCATATTCTTTTAAGCTTTACACTCACTTCAAGAGTAAAGCCATCTGAGAATCAAACAGATCACCAAATCTGGCTGCAGGCAGTTCTGAGGGAAAGGTAAATGTGCTACCACATTGCGGACCCACTGATTTTAGCCTTCTAAATTCCAGCACCTCTGTTTTCCTCAGGATCCTGGGGGCGTTAACTCTGCTCCTTCCAGTGAGTTTCAGTCTGGGATTCTCTGCCCAAAACTTTCAGATTACTTCCTCTTGCCTTTCCCATAGTACCTCTGGAGATTCTAATGGTTTTCTCAGTTTGATCAGCCCTCTGTGATTTCAGTAGTCTGGAGGTAGAAGTAGGAAATTGGTTTTCTCTGTTAGTTCAGGCTGTTTCTCCCCACTCTATCCCTCCATTGGCCACAGGTCCTAGTGAGTGAGTGCTAATTGCCCTGGTCTTTGGGGTGATCTGTACCCCCACCCCTCCATCCTCCCAGAGCTGGAAAGGCAGGAACTACAATTCATGCACAAGGTGAGCAGTGGCAACTGGGGGCATTGCCCAGCTCTAGTCATCCCTATGCCACTTACCCTAAGTTCACAGAGTAGTAAAAACTTTAGTCCTGTGCTGGGCTCTGCACCAGTGGAACAGGACTGCTTGCACATATATATTTTTTTAAATGCTTGTACATTTATAAAGTATTTCCAAAAGTATATGAAATGTGTGTTTTATAGTGCATATATCAAGACAGCATGGTAGAGATAGGAGGAAAAAAGGGTGATTTCATTCATAAAATCTCTTTTTTTACATAATTGATGATATTTTTATTTTTTAAAGTTTAGTATATACTTTCCACCCTACCAGCCAAAGAGTTTGCTAAATGTAAGCATTCCTACCACCAAGCCAAAAAAGGGAATAAAAGATCTTTTTTAATGGATGTAATGATCTAAGAAGAAAATGTTAGCATCAAATTCTTACCCTGCTATTATCCCAATCTTGATTCCATGAAGGATTCTCTGAAGGTTTAATCATCCATCCTTCATTAATTTGAAAATAGGGATTGTGTAAATGACATTTAGTGAGCACGCGTGTTATATTCCTAGGGCTAGGTTATCATAATAAATTACTAAAATTTGAATGGCTTAGAAGAGTAAAATTTATTCTCAAAATTCTGGATACCAAAAGCTCAGAATTCAGGTTTTGGTCCCTGAGGCCTCTAAATAAAAGTCTGCTCTTGCCTTTTCCCAGCCTCTGAGATTTTGACACCCCTTTCTCTCCCTTCTCTGGAATTGCATGTACAATCACTGTCTCTGTCTTTACCTGGCTTCTCCCTGTGCCTCTCATCATTTTTCTTCTCTTCTCATAGGAACAACAGTCAGGTTGGATTAGGAGCCATGTTATTCCTATTTGACCTCATTTTAACTTGATGCTTTTGCAAAACTCTGTGTCCAAACAAGGTTACAGTCACAGTGTAGATAAGGCTCCGACATAATCTTTTTGTAGGACATTATTCATAGCAAGTTAATTTTGGGGATCATTCTTTTTTAATTGCTGATTCCATGAGATGACCATTATAAGATTATATAGGAATTGGCACAGCTGCAGAATTAACAATGTTGTCCCCACAGCAGTCTTAGCTCTTAAAAGGACTCAAAATCTTTTATAAAGATCCATTCCATCCTCCTCCTGGACATATATTGTCTCACAATATATTTATATAAAACCTGGACCCTTATCTTTCACTGGCTATAATGTTTCCTATGTCCCATTCAGAAGAGTAAAAATCTTGTTTGCTCTTGACTCAATTATTTTAGGACATTTAAATAGGAATATTTAACAGTAATCAGATATTACAATATTTTAGAGCTAAAACTAGCTAAAGAGAAAGATGGAATCTCTAAAATAGGGTATATTTTAATATTCTCACTCTATCGAAAAGGAAAATAACAGATCAGAATGCCTATTTCTCTATTAATAAAAGGAAATACTCATGCTACTGAAGAAGTCATATGAGGTATACCACCTAATATTAACTTAAGTGTTTCCTTCTTCAAGAATTGATCATCACAGTGAGCCAATTAATATACACACTCACATAAATAAGCCTCATAACACTTGTCTTTTGTGTGAATTTGATGTGTTAAAATCCTTTTACTCTTTGTTTTTTACAGGATCCTTTTGTTTAACCCTATGAATATTCTGGGGTTCTAATGATTAGGAAGACTAACAAACCTGCAAACTTCCCCTACTGCAAATCTGCAGTAATCTTGAACAAAAAGAATGTTTTAAGTTGTTTTGATCGAGCTTATTTCTTGTTGGACTCTAGGGAAGAATAAAACGTTTCCTGGGAAATTTCTATAAATACATATTTATAGCATTTACTTGATATGACAATTCTCACAGCTTAGAGAATGACACAAACTCTGATCCAGAGTCAGTGAAGCTCCAGAGGATATAGCCATGGTCTATAGTGTGCTGATCTTTAAGCTATTTGGTGGCAGGGCCTTGTTATCAGAATTTCTGGCATGTAAAAATAAGAATAACTAGTCAATGGCTAGATACTTATAATATGAAAGGTAGATTGAGAGCACTGATCCCTGATAGTTTCTTAGGTCTTTTATTGTAGGAATTATGGTAAACTAACAGTATCTCCCAGAACATCCCTATGGCAAGGATCTTGCTTGAAATGAGAAATCAGGCAAATCCACGAATTAGTAATCTTCTATTGTAGAGCACATAAAGTTATTCAATTTAAGTAAAAAAGATTAGGGGAAATTTTAATTAAATATTTAAAGACTTGCTTTGCAATTTTGACTTAGGAGCAAGTTGTTTAGCCCAAATTTAATTCCATACACTTCAAAATAGAGCAAATATATATAACCTTGAAAAAACAACTTCCTTTTAACAGCATTTTTACTGAATTTAATTTTAAATATTGTGAAATAGTTGAAACAGAAAAGTAGCATAGAATGTACCATCATGAGTTATAGCTAGTTATTATGTTGTTTTATGTGTCAGCATAAGCTATGAAGGGAATATTAATATCGTAGCAAGATACCAAAGGCTAAAAGTAGCAAAGCTTTATTTCTAATTCATAGTTTGTACGTCCCTTGCAAGAAAAAAGAACATAGAGATCTGCACAGTTGTGGTGAAACAAGCTGTATAACCTCATATTTCATTGGACAGTATGAGTCACATGACCTTGTTACTAAGATCCAGAATGTTAACTACTTTCTAATGCAAAATGCACAGAATGAGCCTCATTTTTAAAAAAACAGTCACAAATCTGAATCAAATTGAGACTCAAATCTAAATTTCCTGGAAATATGGGAATATTAAGGAAAAGTTGAGTACTACCACAAGGAAACATTCAGGCAACCCCAAATGCAAGACATCCTAGGGATAACTAATGGCTCCATTAACAAGCCAGTGGCCTGAGAAGAGTGAAGAGAGAGAAAGGCTGGATTCCTCTGGTTTAGCGAGATTTAATAGGCAGACCAAGTCAGTTTTAGGTTAGATAATTGAGAAAAATTCGAGTATGAGCTAGAAGTTTAATGGTGCAAAATGAGCAATTCTAAACCACATATAGTAGCACAGGCTTGTAATCCCAGACACTCAGAAGGTTAGGGCAGGGAGACAGAAAATTGGAGGCCAGCCTGGGCAATCTAGAGACTTAATGAATCCTTATCTCAAAAAAGTAAAAGAAAAAAAAAAGCCACTGGGGAGGATCTAGTTCATTGTGAAGATCCTGAATTCTATTTCTAGCTCATACAAACACATACACACACATGCACGCATGCACACACATTCACATGCAAAAGAGGCACATGCAGAAGCTTGAGGATTGGGAATGTAACTCAAGGCTAATTCACCTGAACAATCTTCCTGAGAACCGAGGTTCAAACTTCAAGCCTCAGTACCACACACACACACACACACACACACACAAACACATAGCGTATATGCTTCAGTTATTTCTGTACTTTTTACTATAGACAAGATGCATAATCAGTTTAGGTGCCCATCAACAGATGAGTGGATAAGAAAATTAAATTGGACTTGGTGATGCATGCTTATAGTCCCAGCACTCCAGCAGACCAGACATAAGGTCCGTGACTACAAGGTAGCCTGCTAACCTCAAAGCACCTGGGAGATGAACTGCAAGAGCTCTTATACTGATTTTTAAAACAAAATCCAACTAGATACTTTGGGCCAGATATAACAAAATCAACCTCAAATTGTTACAAATGAAGGAGTAAAAATGTACGATGAATAAAAAAAGAGCAGAGGCGATAATATCAGTATGAAAGTAATTTTAGAACACAAGTACAGTATTTAAATGGAACATGAATTGTGTTTGTATTGATGAAAGGTAGCACAGAAACAAAATTATTATAGACTTTGTGTAGCTTTCTCAGTCAAATATTGCAGTTACTTCTGTAGCAATCTATTTGCCTATGAATTCTTACTCTTCTTAACCATTAAGTCATGCAAATAATGTATCTATATAATATAAACTATAAAGCAGAATTACTTGATAACCAATCTTTGAATATTCAGTTGACTAAACAATATAGGTATTTAAGTAAAGATATATATTACATGTATTCTTTCCCCACTCACTTTTGCTTCAGTATTTTGAGAGGAGGGACAGAGATAGTATGTATAGTCCCTTTTCTGATTCTTTTTTTTTTTTCCTCCTTTTTGCTTTTCATTTTTTTCTTCCGGTCATATAGCTGGCTAAAATGTTCTAGATTTTTGTAACTGTTTTGTTGCTATATTTATTGTATTTAATGTTGTTTACATTATTCCAAATGTTCTTGTTTAAGGCAATAAGTTATAGCAGAAAGAGCATCACAATATATTTTCTCATATCTAATTCATACAGTCTTCACATTGCATGAAGTAAATTTAACAATACTTCCCCATTTTTATGAAGAACTACATAGCATTATTAAGAACATGTACTTGCAAAGTAGAGAAGTAATTCGTTCTTCTATGCTAAATTATCCTTGCCAGGCCATTCAAGGACTGTGGGGGAACAGAACAAGAAGCGAGCAAGCAGTTAAGCCCTTCCTGCGAGTCGGCGCCACGCGTAGGCTACCAGGAGGAAAACCAGATGCCAGCCCTTTCCTGTGAGTTGGCACCATTCGCAGGCTGTGGGGGAGAAGAACAAGAAGCCAGCAAGAAGCCAAGCCCTTCCTGAGAGTCAGCACCATGTGCAGGCTGGCTGGAGGAGAACCAGATGCCAACCCCTTCCAGCATTGGCTGAAAGACAAGAAGAGCCAACGTCCCCATCCCCCTCCCTCCTCAGCTAATCTGGAGAAACATGGGCTGATAGAATAGCTATTAAGGTAAAATACAATTTAATGCTTGCAGTGTTTAGTGTTTCATTGACTTTGCAAAACTAAAGCCAGTAGTCTGATCATCTATTTAGAAGATAACAATACACAATGTAGCATCTATGGGGAATCTCCTTCTGAAGGTGGTAGCCATTGTTAATTCCCTATGATCTTGTTTTGAAGTCCTCTATTGTTTTCATTGTTTTATTTGGTTGGATTTTATTCTGTTTTGTCTTGCTTGGTTTTATTATATCTGATGTCATGGGCAGCTATTTCAAAGATAAGATATATTATAGCAGACATTTTGGATTTACTATTATCTTGTTTTGAAGCCCTGTATTGTGTTCAATGTTTTGTTTTTGTTAGTTGTTTCTGTTTTGTTTGATTTTACTATGTCTGAAGGTATCTGTAGCCATTTTGATGACTACAAGAGACAGTATGGTGACCATTGTTGATTTCCTGTTACCTTGTTTTGAAATCCTGTGTCACACTGTTTTGTTTTGATTGGTTTTATTCTGTTTTATTTTGCTTGGCTTTATTATCTTTAAAATAGAAATTACTAAATAAATAAATAAGTTATCCTTGCCATTTTTTAGAGTTTTCCATATTTCAAAGCTAATTCCTGAAGTTTAATGGTAAAATAATCTTAATATAGTCTTAGGTCATAAGAATTACTCTATCCATAACATTTTCATAATAGAAAAGAACAAAATAATTGGTTTGTGGGCTGGAGATTTAGCTCAGCAGCACAAGTGCCTGCCTGGCAAGTGCAAGGTCATTAGTTTGATCACTGGTACAAAAAACAAAAAAATGAAACAACCAAAAGAAACTTTGGCTTATGCAAAAACAAAATACTGTGGCTTGCTTTCTAACATTTAGAAAATTTTATTGGTCTTAATTTCAATGTAGCCTTTATGCACTATCCCAAGGGGAAAAAGAAAAAAAATACAACACTACAAAGTAGGTAAATCTGGAGATTCAGAACCACTGATAGTGTTTGAGATCTGATTTTTAGGATTTTTTCAAAATTGGTAGGATGTATTTTATTTGGTTTCAGGAATTATGATTTTATTATAAATTTTCTGAAAATCAGGATATTCCCCAGCTCTGTTTAAAGTCCAGAAAGAAAGAAAGAAAGAAAGAAAGAAAGAAAGAAAGAAAGAATAATGTTTCTAAGAAAAATATTTGTTAGATTTAAGAGATTGTGCTTAGACACATTCAGAAAGTTTATAAATAGTAAAAATGTAAATATTTCAATTTATAATTTATAATTATAAAATACTGATTTATAAGGATTTAAGAAATAGAGAGGTCTAATAATAGAGTATTTTGTATTATATAGAAATAAAAATTCCAAAGTCTACATAACAAAGAATACAAAATGAAAAACTGCAGTTCAAACACAGTATCATTCCAATACTTGTAAGTAACATTAGCAAATAGTGCTCATCTGCCTATTACAGGAATAATATTGCATAATAAAGGGGAATTAAAATCAATCTTTCTTTCATTTCTGAAATTAAGATTCTATTAATATCATTACCCTAATAATGTTAAAAGAAAAATAATTTTATCTTGTTACAGGTCAAAAAGGCATTTGATACATCTGCCAACTATACTGATTTTTAAAATCTTACTATAAGTCTCAAATAGAATATATTATATCTTTGATTTTGTATTTAATTATATATCAAAATAAAAAGCCATCAAGACATTAACACTCTAAAACTGTTGTTATAAAATGGGTGTGGGGAGGGTCCCCAGGATATTTCCTCCTTTATCTGATCTTGGGGATATCCACAAGAGCGACCTGGGGGAGGCATATTGTTAGGATATAGGTGACATGAAAGTTCTTTTCACAGGTAAAAGCACAACCACAAGCAATCTATTTTCACAGTTGAATGGATTACTGCTGTTTCTCAGTCATTCAGATCATAATGACTTGCTATCTCCTGGTCCATGAACTGAGCCAATGACATGCCAACTGCTACTTCTTAAATGCTGAATAGGCTCTACTTTCTATGCTGTAGAAAATATGGCTTTGCTCCAGATCCCTACAGATCTCCTCTGTGGTTCTCCTGCCAGGAAATGCCAAACTTTTCTTATCTACCATCTTCTTACCATCTACTACATGGTACTCGAATGTGGAAATCTAGAGGAAAAAATTTGGATAATATGCTTGATTAAAATTGACCCAAGCAAAAAATAAAACACATTAGCACCTCAAAAATTATTAAAGAAATGAAAACAGGAGTCAAAAGTCATCTCCAAAAAAATACTGTCTTGTTTTAATTAAAATTATAAATTTGTTCTCAAAGGCTTTCTAAACCATCTCTCATTATTCATCTCCTTGCTTTTGTTCTTTTTCTAATACACTCATCCTAATACACCCACTTCTTCCAACTTTGCCTCATTAAGACATTATCCAGTGCTCCAAAATTACTTTCATACTTCCTTTTGAAAGTTTAAGCTTGTACTCACGACTTACGACATTTTCAGCTGTGACACATCTAACGGTTAAATTCACATCTGCTTCACAGTCCCATAGGCATTTTGAACTTGAGAGTCCCACTCTTCTCTCTTCCCCGATGAAACAATTGCAGGATGCAGGGGACGGAAAGGGATATTGGTCTAAGAAAAGAAATGAATCTGCTATTGGTTTTAAAATACACCTTAGTATCGCTAGTGATAAAGCTGTGATTTTTTTCTCAATTTTCCACTGCAACAGTGTGTGACAATAGTACAATTAAGACTGGTGAACTAGTCTGATTAGGTGAGTTCACCCTATGATAAAAATTGGCATTCTCTTTTAGGAGACCTATTTACTTTTAAATGTATTTTATTTGTAAGGTTTGATTTGTAAGTTGAGAAATTTTATATTTATTTGTCTTGCTTTTATCTTCTAACCATAAATGGAGAAATAGCCAGTTTTATATTGGGATTGGTCATTCTAACATGCTCAGTTCTGGGAAGGAAATGAAACTCCCCAGAGGATAATTCATGTCTTTCTGTGGAACTCAAAAAAAGAAAAGTGCTGTGTAATGACTTGAGAAGTTAAAGTAATACACTCAAATGTCCTAGAGACTTGTATAACTATAAAAGAAGCAGGAAAGGAAGCAGAAGAAGGAGGGAGAGATAAAGGAGAAAAAAGATGAAGGGGAAGAAGACAAGGACAAAAGATAGGGAAGACAGGAAAGAAGGGAGGAGGGAAAATGGCAGGAAGAAGAGAGGTGAGGAAATGAGAGAGGGAATAAATAAGGGAGGAACAGAGGGGAAAAGGACAAAAAAAAAACAAGTGGCAAAAAGAAGAAAACATTTATCTTAAGGTTGTTCACTAGAAATGTCATCTCCTAGAAAAAGATCAGAAGCTTAATTGGACATTATGTTTGCATCTCCTAAAGCAGTAGGCACATGGTTAGTATACAACACATGCATGTTTGTTGTTACAAATAATTAGCTTGTAAACATACAACATAGGTAGATGAGTTTTTGTTTTGTTTTCATTGAGAGAGACGGAGCTGCATGAGAAGAAACTATCCCCCTGCTATGAAAGAGCAAGAAGTATTTCTCACAATGTTGTACAAGCTGTGCAGCAGAAGAGAATCGCATTTTTTCTATGATATGATTTATTTTGATGATGTGACTGATACTCTTTCATTCTCAGGCAACCACAGGTCAGACTTGAAAGAAACCTCTGGGAGCCAGAACAATTGATCAAAGGGATGGTACTGTGAATCATAACATTCTGCTCTCTTTCACTGATGATTTAACCTCTTCCAGGAATAACAATTGTTTCTAACAATTACCTTCAAATATAAGTATTCAGAAAATTCATTATACCTAAAATGACTCAAAACATGGAATGAAAGCATAGAAGGCTAATCTAGTCAGGATCTGACTGAGTAAACTAAAATCTCAATGACTCTAAAATCAAGAGATTGTCCTTGGAAAGAGACAGAAAAATTCATACGTGTAAATTGTACAGTGTATACTGTTTCATTAATGAGGACCATTTTCACATCCTTATTTCCTAAATTAATTATCATTTCTTGCTTTAAACTATCTAAATATGGATTCACAGTGTAACCAATTGGAATTAATTAGTTTAACATGCATATATCACGCATTTTAAGTGACAGTAAAAAGAAGAAGGGTAAAAAGAAGAAATGAGTCTTCTCTAGTGAAGAATGGAGAGAAAGGAAAAAATTCCTTTATTCTACAAATGTTATCTGCTGGTAATGATACTTACCAGCAGGGGTAAATATGTAGTGAACATATCATGGTTTCTGGGGATAATGAAATCAAAAGTATACTTAGAGACCCTGCCAAAAGAAACTCACAGTCCAGTGGGGATTCTAGGTATTAAAAAACTGATTACACTGGGTTTGACAGACATTTAGTAAAGGTATAAACAGGACACTAAGGAAGATAAAGAATTATTGAAACAAATAATTTTCAACTTAAAATATTTAGCACAGAAGAGGTATGTGCTATAGAGGCACAAAATATTCCAAAATGCTACCTGAGGGCATAAGAGACTTTTCAGATGGCACTTGACCTTGGATGGGAAATCTGAAAAGAATCTGCCTGCTAAAAGGATGAAGATGGGGATGTCAGACAGAGCACATCTCATGTCACAAATCTGCCAGCAAGACCAGCTTGGATGAGAAACACTAGAATGTCTTGAGAAGAGCCTGCGTACACATCAGAGAGGGGTGTGAAGACTCCAGAACAGGAAACTTGCTATAGAACTTGAAAGGCAACTTGGAGTAAGAAAAATAATTTGAACTTTTTATGCTGGAGGTAGGAAATTGATAATTTTGAGCAGAGGAAGAATCTAATACATGCTTCTTCCTTTCTTTCCCTTCTTTCTTCCTCCTGTCTACTGAATAAAATTAATTTGCCATGTAGAAAATGACCTGGGGAGAAAAGAGACAGTAATGGGAGAAAATCCAGTTAGGAAGTGGTTACTGAAGGCCAAATGAGTAACAGTATGGTACTATCTGGGAAAAAAAAAATGGCAATCTGGAGAAAAGCAAGAGGACAACTAAAGCATTTCTTAGAATTCACAGTTTAATTACTAGACAAAATAGTTTGTAGAGTCTTGAATGACAGGCAAAAGAATGAGAATCGTGAAACATGAAAGAGTTTCTTAAAATCTAAGTGATACTCCTGATGTAAATGGACAACTCAAGAGACAGAGTAGTTTTAGGCGCAAAAACAAAGAGAGATGTACTTGGAAAAATTAAATTCCAAGTAACTATAGAGATACTAAGAGAATATTTAAAATGATTGATTTTTCCAGTGCTCCATGCTGTGCACAGAAAGGAAGTCCTTTTTGCACTACTAACGAAAGTGGTAACCATAGTGTTAGAGAGTAAGGAAGTTGAGGGAGTTTATCTCTCATGAAATTTTGCTTTCTCTGATAAGAGGTTCTTTACCTGCTGCATTCAGGGTAAGGTCAAGCTGAGGTTAGGAAAAGTGAGTAGGGATGATAAAGACAGTTGAACATGAAGAATGGGAGGGAAAATTTACGAAACACAATTGAAAGGCTGGCCAAGAAGCCAAGTCAAGATAAGATTAGAAATCCTACGTTTATAATTCCATGAAACTCTGCAGACCAAAACCAAAACAGGAAGCAAAGGATCCAGCTATTCTAAATGGTAGAATGCAGTTCCTCATGGAAAGCCACAATTGTAAAGTTTGTAGTTTTGCCATCAGCTAAAAGTATACATATGAACATATATGGGACTCAGAAATGTATTTTATTTGGAAAATTGAGGGGCATTCTTAGTAGAAGGAATGAGACAGAATAAATAAGTTCTAGTGTTCTTTAAAGTATCATTACCAGCAGATAACAAACTCTTATATTAACATAGGTCAACCTCTGCCATTTTATTCAGTAGACAAACAACCAAAGTCACCTTAATATATCGCTTAGTTAAACATACAAACAACTGGTGGTCTCATTTATTCCTTGTTTTTAAAGAATAACTTTTGACTTTGCAGCTGCAGTGATATTCTTAAACAGCATTTGAATTTTAGTTATTCTCCAAATAAAAAGACTTTTGTGTTAGGATTCCTGACTGAAAACAGCTTAGGCTCCGTGAGCGATATGTTAGATAGTATGATGCACCCTGACTGACCTTTGCCCCATTTGCTGACCTAACTCCAATGAATATTAAATACAGATGGAAAATCTATAATAAACAACAGAACACACAGCCAGCTATTTTATTCCTTTGCCTCTTGACTCGTTAAGCTGAGAAAAGCGCCAAAAGAAATGTAGTGAAGCACAAATATTCTGTTTAATATGCATAAGCTTGTCTTTTTGTCGGCTCCATGTGACCTTTTACTGAATAACACAGAAGGGATTGTGTCAGACACCAAGACAAAATATTCATCATGTGTCCATGGATGCAAATCTCATATCATGAAAAACTGCATTGAGTTTTATTTGGAAAGAGTTAACTCCTTTAAAGGATGTTATGTCAACAGAATTTCAAATTTCAAACCTGGAAACCTGGTGTTGCATGATAAAGATATGTATTGAATTCAACTTAACTGAAATTATCCCTGAAGTTTCCAGAGCTTTTCTCTCCTGAATGTAGGCTCAGCCTTACTTCAGTCTTTATATAAATCTGTGTCCTGATCCAGGCCATGTTTTGACTTTAAATGATATATGCATACTTTTTTTTATTCTTTCTTGATTATTCTGAAAATCTCAACATGTATCTTGGGCTCATAAAATTTTTTAAATTTTATACTTTCCTGAACCTTAGAACATTTTCATTCCATTTCCATTAGTGGTGATTGGGATGTCTTTCCCAATTCTTTACTTCTTTACTGCGATAGAAATATTTATCCTTAAGTGTTGGCATGTCATGTTGGAATGCTACCCACTGCAACAAACATGTTCTCATCTTATTGACATTTGGCTTAAGCAACTTTATTTAGCCAGTGGAATGTTAGTGAATATAACATGATCAGAAGTTTTAAATAGGATTGCATGGTTTCATTTTGAATCAGTCAGAGTTCTCCAGAGAAACAAAAGTAATAAGATATATATTATGTATACAGTGGAAATCCACTGAGGAAAATGTATTTATAAAGTACATATGAGGAAATTAATTACGGAACTTGACCCACATAGCATGCTGTCTGTAAGCTGGAGCACCAAACAAGTTGTTGCTGTCACTTCTGTCTGAAGGCCAAAGTCTTGAAAACCAAGAGGAAGATGACAGGACAGATGATGGTATATGTTGCAGACTCTGAAGACCCAAGAACTAGGAGCTCAGATGTACAAAAGCAGGAAATGTTGGGTGTCCAAGCTCCAGAAGACAGATAAGTAGTTTTTCCTTCACCCTCCTTTTTGTTCTCAGTAGATAGAAGACTGCTGCCCACACAGCTGAAGGCAAATCTTTACTCAGTTTACTAATTCAATTATTAAACCCTTTCAGAAACGCTAGCTATCTGGTAAATCTCTTAGTTCAGTCAAGTTGATGTATAAAATTAAGCTCTACATGTTTTATACATTCACATTTATACAATTATCAAGAGAAGAGAATGCCTCTCAGAAAACAAAATAATAAGACACCTGGAGCATAGGTGAAATCAAACTACAGCTTGCTGCCAAGCCCACATGAACTGCAACAAGACTCAGCTGCACCTATGAACACATGACAAGTACATATGCTCAAAAATGTGTGTATGCATGTACTGTATATCTTTGTCTTTATAAACCACCAAGAACTTGACATTATGAGCATAATTTTAATAATACTCTAATAAAATCAAACATGAAAGCAAGAAATGAAAGTCTACTTGTGGAGCTTGAGAGAGGAATGTGACTAACAGGAACTAGGGTAAAGGAATAAAAATGAAGTTTCTTGTGGCTGAAGGTAAAACTCTGCCCATGGGAACTGTACGTGAAGAGCATTAAAGCAGAAACTGAGGAAGTGGCTCCAAAATGGAACCCTAGCTCCAAAGAAAGAGAAAGCTTTGCCCTAGGAAATGTGGAAGTGAGATTCCAGGCCAGTAATAATGAATGTCTTAGAGACTGAGTACCAAACTACAACCCAAAACCCACTTATTTATTGCCAAGTGCCTGAATACTGAGGTCATAATTTAGAAAAAAACAACTCATACATTAACATTTTTTGTCCTAAAAAAAAAACAAACAACATGTAAGCCATAGGTTCTCTACTAGTGTTCTGGGCTCACTGTGTCCACCAGGTGACAGGGGGGTGTAATCTGGGGTCAAGTAAGGTGGGAAGAATAACATTTACTTCAGTGGGTTAATGCAGCAGCTGGGTAGGAACTGCAGCAGTGTAAAATGGAACTGGCTGTAGCAAGTACATCAGCTAAGAGTTTAGAAAGACAAAGATCGTGAGGATCTAAAAGGATACCCTTAGTCCTGCAGAGTACGGCAATACTGACAGCATAATCTGACATTACAGAGCTGGGTTAGTGTCTAAGAGACTAAGAATCAATTTCCTTTCTGTTTGTAACAATTCATCCCAATCCAAGGTAAGTAGGTGGATTTTGCTATATAAATGTAGATGCCTGGGATTCTTAGCGTTTATTTCTTCAAATTTGCTTCATAAAACCACACATAGTGAATTGGTTGAGAAGGCAGAGTCTTAAATCAGATGGTTTGAGACTGAATCCTGTACTGCCATTCACTGGATGTTTGACATTAACCTATTAAATGTGTCTGTGCTTCAATTTTTTCATCTATTAACTGCAAATAATAATGGTAACTACCTCGAGGGCTGGATCTGACACTACATTAGTTAACACATAAAAACTTAAGGCAATTCCCAGAACTATAAATAAATACTACTATTATCACCTTAACGAGGAGAGTTTTTGAGACTGTCTCTCCCTTGTGTTTCTAAACTAGAAAGATAATCATAAAAGTATCAAGGAGTACAGAAAAAAGACTGGGTTGTGGCTCTATGATAAATTATCAGTGCTTTTCCTTTTATGAGTGTTTGCTTGTGTGTGGGTAGGGGCTGAGAAGAACTCCACTCTTTTCTCCTTCTTTAGGCTGCTGCCTGGGCAACAACAGACAAGAATGCCAAATCTCACATTGTGCAAGATAGAGACAGATGATACAATTACCTTGGTAATGGCCTGGCTCCTTGATGGGGGGAATGTTTGCCTTTCCCTTGCTTCTGACTTGGAGTTTGGCTACTCTCGTGAAACACTGCAAATTTAATACATTCATTCTGGATAAACATTAAATTCAGAAAGGGAGTCCTTGGAAACTAGTGAAAAGTTACCAAGGAAAAGTGCAAAATTGAAATTACCAACATTTGTTACACAGGGACAAGGGAAAAGTATGAAATCAATGTAAATTTATAATACAACATGGATGCATAACTATGTCTAATTGTATTCTTGTTTATACTCCTATTATTGATGAGTTCCTGTTTCATATTCAAAGAGCATGGAAAATTGAAAGAATGTATAAGAGGTTAGAACTTTACAAGGGACTATTGGCTACCTGAAAAAGAATTCCTAAGAACAGAAAATTGGAGAAAAACTAAATGCAAGGTGAAATGAATAAATAAATTCTATAATTATGGTGCAGCTATTAAAATAATGATGAAGACCTATAATTATTAAATATAAATGTATATGACACAAAGTCCTTTGATAAAAGCAAATTATGAAGTAGTTTTATGCAGTAGTTTTAAATAATTTGATTTAAATTAAAAACAGGGAGCCCAAATGTGTATGTCTCTGTGACTATAACTATTAAAAATGTGGGAAAGATGTACATCACAATATTAAAATGTTAGTGTTGATCATTTTCTATAAGAGCAATAATGCAATTTTTCAAAATTATATTATTCCTGATTATTACTATTACTGATTACTGTATTATAATATTTATAATATATAAGCTGATTACATATTATTACCTAATATTTTATAAGCATATGTTTACTGTGTGTTCAAGAAAAGAAAAGCCACAAGGATATTTGTAATGTAAGAAAATTTTTATTGAAAAAAATGAAACTTATTCATAGAATTTTATGTTTTTATTTTATTTTTTATCTTTTTTACTTTTTTAATTAAAATATTTTTACAGTCATGTGAACCACTCTTGAGCAACAGTTGAAACAGTGACCAAAGTCAATGGCAAAGATTAGTGAAATAAGTTTGTCATTTACCTTTCACACATGAAAACTTGAATCAAACTAAACTTCTAGGAAAGATGTTGGCATGAGTACATGTTTGAAAAGAACACTAATCACAGTAGTGAGTAGGGCAGAAAATAAAAAAGGAGTCCCATTCATAAGAAAGCTAAAAAATTACCAAAATTCTTACAGTAGCCTTCTATCTACCTTTTGCAAGAATATGTTGTCAATATAACAGCGAAGATGCCAACAGCATTGGTAGATGTCTCTCATGATCAAAAGAGAGGTGCTACTGCGAAAGAAGTAAGGAATTTCAATGAAAATCCTTTCCTTGGAGATAGGAACTTTTGCAGTTTGGGTGGGTTTCAGGAAATATTTGGATGACTCTTCTGAATTCTGTAGACCATAAGCTCTGTGAGGTCAGGGACCATAATGTTTTTGTTAACAATCTTATCCCCAGCTTCTGGCAGGTAGTAAAGGCTACATAAATATTTGTCCAATAAATAACTGGCCTTGTTTTCCCTCTCACATAATGGCAGGAGTGGAAGGAGAAACAAAATAACTGTGTCATTTTAATGTAATTCAGACTAGTTTCATAACCGGAAGGAAACAGCTGCTCCACCGCAGAACAAGTTAACCAAACAGCTGTAAGTAAATATTCATCCATCACACAGAAACTCCATGAGCTTTAGAGCGTAAGACTGACGTGGAAACCTTCCCTGAAGAACGGAACCGGTCTCTGAAATGCAGTAACACTAAAACCCAGGAGACCGATGATTTGAAACTTGTCAATATCTCATGCTTTTTTAATTATTGTATTGCATTGTATCTCTTTACAAGAAGTGTGTGATGATCTTTTTGATGACTACAGTATGACATACTTATTGTAATATGCCTTTTCATTAAAATACTTCCCCCAAATTAATTAAAGCCATGAGAACTTTTCTGATCACAATTTATATCTAAAACTTGGGGATATAATTCACATTTTAAAAGATTGCACAAAATCTATTTGACTCAGTCAGGAAGTCATTGTGAAACTTTACTAACATATAGTCCCAACTGTGTCTTGGGTTGCAGGACTCCATTGGGTTTTAGAATGGACTTGAGATTTTACGGTTTTGCCTTCTCGGGATATTTTTCCACATCTTAAAGTCTATCTTCATTGTCAAGATCAAAGCTCACTAAAAATCATAACTGATTTAGCAATAAAAATAACTCATTTTTGATTTTGTTTTTAACTTATCTGTGTGGAAAGACTAAATCATCGATGGCTTTTAAACAAGATGTTAAAGTGTAAGTGTGTTTAATTAGGAAGTAGTAAATAAATAAGTCTATTTAATTGGAAAGGCATAACTATGAAATAACTAAAACTACTTTGACTAATGTAAGAAAATTGGATTTATTTGACTATTAAGACAACACATAAAGATGAGTAAAAGATACAATGAACCTCTACCATGCCTTTACAATGCTCAGAACAAAAGCTGGGCTGGGTCTCTACCATCACACGTTACCAGGTCTTCTCTCGAGCATTAATCTTAAACAACCCACCCCCCTATAACATTCTCTATAAGGCTCTTTTCTAGGTTGTATTTCCAAGAAAAATAAGTAAGTTTACCCAGCTTTGATCAGATATGTCTCTCCCTGAATAATCGAGCTGGCCAGTTGAGGGGATGGGAGGGCAGAAAATGTTGACAGACACCCAGCTACAGAGTCGGAGCTGACAGCTGAGCCTTACGGCAGGAGAGGCAGGAACAGGACCTCACACAGTCAGAGCCTGTTTTCTGAGGGTAAAAATGATGGGTGGGAAATTCCTATTGGAATGTGGCTTAACCACTGTTGGCACTAAGACAAAACCAGACACAGTCAAATATCATAGTTAATTTGAATAAGCAAAATGGTAATATGCCAAGTCTTGCACACTTCGCCTGAGAGCATCATTTTGTATTTAGAGTTTTTTACTCTTTCTCTGTCTTCCAGCTTCTATTGACAGCAGCTGTGACCACAGTTCCTTGGCTTCACCCTTCTCAAGTTTGCTACGTAAGGACTTAGAGCTGATTTCTCACTGACTTATGCACTTCTCCATTTAGCTCATTAGATATGGGAAGTCTCCATTTTGTTGGCACATTGATTACATTCAGAATTAAACAACTTTTGGCAAGCACTGGAGAAAAATCCAAAATAATAGTACATCTCCTGCTCAAAATGGTATATTCTGAATGTAAAATTTTATAAATCATAATTCTCAAACTTTTCTCATTTGTAAAGTGAAATAATGACAAAAATATGCTGCAAAACTACCTTTCACAGGAATATCAGAAAATATATATGACAAAGTATTGTAGTCACCTATTTGATTCTTAATATATAAGACATGGCTCAAAAAATATATATTTATTATCTAAATCTGCAGGTCAAGAATCAAGGAATGTATACATAGATGCCTCCAGCTCAAGGTCATTCATGAGGTTGTAAAACCTTATCTGAAGCCTCAAATGTAGGAGGAATTGCTTCTATGCTCCCATGTTGTGGGTAAGATCCATTCAGGAGCTATTGAGACAATGGCCTTACTTTCTTACTGGAGCCTGATAGCTGAAAACTACATGGTCCTTAATCACATGAGTCCTTCTACAGGCAGCTCACATGGCAGCAGGCTTCCTTTAGAGTGAAGGCAGTAAGAAGATAATAAGCCAAGAAAGAAGTCATAGCTTCTATAACCTAATCTTATAAGTGATGTCCTACCACCTCTGCCTCACTGTGCTTATTAGAGATATCACAAGTTCAACCCACACTGAAGAAGAGGAATTTACTCAAGAGCATGCATTCCGGGAAGCAGAAACCACTGAGACTTCTACTTAGATGCTGCCAATGACATCAAAGAAAAGCAGATCGCAACTTCCATTTATATTGGGATTACTCATATATTCTCACATTTAGATGACAAAAGAGAGTTATAAAACATACCATACTGAAATAGTCATTTTGGGTTTATGAACCAAGAATAGTTGTATTGCTGAATCAAATGAAGCATTAAGAATTTCACATTTACATCAAATATTCACTAAGCTACAGATTTTTGTATGAGTCTGAAGAGTATATCTAGTGTCCCTCTACAAGGGGGGCATTAGCCTGCCATGGGGCTAATGCACAGATAAATGAAGACAATGGCAATATAGAAAAAGAATCTCAAATGATTATTACAAGGGAAATATGAAACAAAATTAAACAAGTTACAAAACAAGCTTAAAAGAAAGGTTCATAAAAGGGGGAAAAGCAACTATTCAATTTACATTAATACAAAAAAAACTGTTTTGAAGCAAAGGAGTTCAGGACCTATTGGACTATTCTAGCTTTATAGGAAATTAGACAATTTTATTTTTTCATAAAAAAAATACAAGTAAACCAAATTTCATAAAAATAAAACTGGTTAGATTACATCTAAACATATTCCTATAAATTAACTACTTTGGTATACTCAGAATGAATGGGCATAGATGGGTGGAGTAGGTAGCTGAGAAATATACATAGAAGACTAAAATAATGCATGTTGGGGGAAGAGTTAAAAAAATTCAGCTTGAATATGTAAAAATCAGCACAGCATGTTTGACCTAAGAATTAATCAATGGTTTACTCTGTCAATCCTCCTGGAGATTTAGCTCTCAGATGACTGAATGCTGTCTTGTATTTTCAATTTCCAGATAAATAACAGATAGATGGAGCCAATAATGACACCTTAGTGGGGTTTTGTTGGAGCAGAAGGGTTAAAGATTTGTTAACAGGAGGCTGGGGATTTAGCTCAGCTGCAAAAGCACCTGCCTTGCAAACTCATGATCGTGAGTTCGATCCCCAGTTGATCATGAGTTCGATCCCCAGTATCGATTAAAAAAAAAGTTGTTAACATACAAATGATCTCAAAATATTCAAAAATTCACCAATACTTAATAAAGCCCATAGTGTGAAGAGCTCTGTGCACTGGAAGAGGAAGTCATTAACTTCTGTTTACATAATTATTTAACTTTACTATCATATGTACTGTTTTTCTAATGTTTATTATTTAGGAAAAAAGTGAAAAGCATAAAAAGAAAGTAATATTTACCCATCATAAACATGGTTCATTTTTGGTCTGTTTACATTAAAAAATGTTTTCAACCAGTGTCTAAAATTAAATAAGGCCAAGGATACAAACTGCCAATTATGAGTAATTTCTGCATAGTGGCTGAGGTTAATAATAATGATATATTGTATACTTGGAATTCACTAAAAGGGTAGATCTTAAGTGTTATCACTACACACAAAAAACAGTAACTGTATGAACTGATGGATATATTGACTTGATTGTGGTAATTCCTTCATAAAGATTATATATACCAAAATATCACATTGCACTTTTTTATTTTAAAGAGAAAAACCACGGAAACAAAAAACAAAATAAATAAACAAACAACAACAAACCCCCAAAACAATAACAATGTAGGCTTTCGAAACAAGTGATAGGAATTTAACAATGGTTGTTACATTGCACGTTGTTATCTTCAAAAGAGTTGCTTAGATTACTAGACAGGCAAAATTGATCAAACTGCATGAGGATTAAATGTTCTTTTCCATGAACTAATAGAAATAGTAGAACAGTCATCTTAAGCTATCATACATAATATATATATATATATATATATATATATATAAATTTATAATTTTTTCCTTTTCCTTCCTTTCTTTCCCCGATAGCAGTTGTTCTTTACCTTTAAACAGTTTCTCACTCTTTCACAGTATCTATTATAGATTTTGCATCTTACTTACTCTTTCAGTTCCTATGCTAGGGAGACAACACATATGAGTCTGATTTATTTCACTTATGAGTATGGTCTCAAGTCACATTCATTTACCTACAAAAGTTTCAAGTTGATCCTTCTTTTTAGCTGAGTAATACTCTATAAAAATACTGCATCTTTTTTTATCCATTTCTTGGCATTTGGTTTATTTCTGAGATTTGGCTATTACAAATTGTGCTGCTATAAATATGGATGTAAAAACATTATACACTTTAAATATATACAATTGTATTTGTCAAGTACACACATGAAAGATACATGTGTGTATTTCATGTATGTATATCCAAACTCATAATATTGATAAATAATTATGCAAACTGTTTTGCAACTTTCTGTGTTTTATGTAATTATTATAGAGCTGTTGTTTTCACATTATTTAAATGTTTAAAATATATTCTATAAAAATTATTTAGTATTTAATTTATAATTATGATAAAATTTTTAACAACCTAAATATTTCTTTTGTTTGTTTAGCTTTACAATTTATGTGGTAGTAAACATCCCAAACCAAGAAAGTTACTGATCATTTATAACCAACCATGTTATCTCTGCTTCCAACGATTTCCTGCTCTAACTGGGAAGAAAAGATATAAATGTTTCCATTAAAATATTGTACAATCTAAAAACATACATCAATTGAAAGTTCAAGTAGTAGGACTGCTGACTTTATAAATCAACAAAGTTCTCATGGAGATGTCACCCACCTGAGCCTTCAGTGGGATATGAGCTTGGCGGACCATGATCTCAAACGACTGCAGGCAGTTTCTGGTGCAAGAGTGGTTGTTACGTCCTGCTTAGCTATTTTATTCTTCTTAAAACTGTCTTCCCTCTTAACGTCCATGACTCTCAACTCAGTCTGTTCTCTTCTTACCTCTTGTTAGAGGAAGGACTTGGTATCTCAGTCTCCCCTGTTTCAGGGGATGACCTTGCGTAACATGAAAGCTGACCCCTCACCTGACCTCTCACTCTTCTGCAAGGAAGACCTGACATTTGTCAGGGTCTAGTGATACCTGAAAGTTGTCGGCCTATCCTTTAAGCCAGTTATTCATTATCACTAAGGATCTGTGTGTCTTTTTTTTTTCCACCAGACAATAGGAGGCAGCTAGCTAGGTTGATGATTTAATATCAAATTTAACCAAATATAAGTTTTTTATGACACAGAAGGGAGGTGAAAGAGGGAAATGGACACTGAAATCAACCCACATAGAATTTACAGTACTTCAAGAGTTTAGGCACAATTACCAATTATTCATCAATTCTATTACTGTCTCTTTCTGAAATCCTATTTGGCTTTGCACTGGACAAGGAAAACAAGTTATCTGTACAAGACTAGCTAAAATCTACCTAAATTGTATCCTATTAGTATTTATTTTTTGGTGTAATGGTAGGAGATAACAGTGATTAGCTGAATTTGGAAAGTAAGAGGAAAACTAGAATGGTCTTCAGATTCTAGAAAAGAATATAGAAATGGGAGAATGAGGTAAAACAATAATTATATTTGAGTTTAAGGAACGTGTGGGATTTCTTAGTAGACAAATCAAGTAAAAAGTTATAAAGAGTTACAGACTTTGTTGTGTGAGGTGTCAAAAATTCAGTTCAAAATATACAACTGATTATGAATCAGTAAGAAAGTCAACTTGCAGATTAATAGAAGCAATACAAAATCCATTAAAAATAGCACTATTCTCATCAAAATGCCATAACAGCTAAGAAGAAAAAAAAATTTAGGAATCAAATTTTGAACAAACTTTAATTAATTTGAAACCATATAGTGTGATTAAAAGCAGAAATGACAGTAAATGTGCCTATATCTTCCTTTCACATGAACATGTGACAGTCTATCCCACTTCTCTCCATGCCACTATTTTCAACAGCATTACTGCTACATTATTAACTGGAAAACATCAGTTTCCTGGAGGCCTAAATTAAATCTTGCCAGACTGTGCAATAGAAATGGTCTAGATTATAATTTAATGTGTAAACTGTGACAGTGGGAAGTATGCCAGCTTTTAACGAGTAATATATGATCCAAAAGCAAGCATGAAAAGACTTTAGCAGGTACGTGAAAGTACTAACCACTGAGATAAAATATAGCTTTTTCAAGGAGTAGATTTGCAGTGGGTGACAGCCTCCCTTATCACTTTTCTCTTTAATAAATATGTGCCTGTCTGTAGCACTTTGTCATTTAGCTAGTTCACTAAAAGTTACACACAATGTGTCACATAAAGCAGTAGAATATATATCAAGCCAAGCTTCTGTAAGCTTTCAAACCTGAAGGGCTAGTTTGGTATTTCACTGTACTGACAAACTAGTATTCCAAAAATAGTATAAATAAAATCCTCAGGTCATTAAATGGGGAATGAGAAATCATATCCCATTGGGAGTTGGAGAAGGTTTCAGAAAGGTCAAACTGGAGCTAAACCTTCAAGAATCTTAACTGTGGATGTGATAGAAGAAAAGGGTCTAGAACCCTGAGGGTTCCTCAAAGTACGTTAAACTTGGTAAAGTGAAATTGGTTATTTTGGAGAGTTGTGTTTTTTTATCCTTGCTCCCTTAACACAGCATTCAAGTCAGCCCAACTTCTCAAAAACTAGTAATCCAAATAAACTGGCATTTTATGGGATTTCCTAGAAAACATCAAGAGCTCCAATAATTTATTTGTTTCTCCTATTTTCGAATTTATTTTTACCTGCCTCCAACTCGAGGGCTGTTTCATCCTTTGTATCTGAGTGGTTATATGAAGTTTTCTAATTTTTGGTTAATTTTCCTTAATATTTTTGGCATATACCAAATCGAAGGATAGTTTCCACATCAGTTTGTATCTTGCAGGATACTTTTCCCTTGATTTTGGACGTTTGGAACTCACTTTCAGTATTGGGCTTTGTTAGTCTACAAAGTATCCCAGCATGGGCCCTGATGAGATAGAGTTTGAACAATTTCTACCAGTGAACTTTCCTTTGGTTTTATGGCTTTTGTGCTTTGGCAATAAAGCAAATACAACTTTATCTAGGACAATTTGGATGAAACAGATATGTGTAAAAAAGGAAGAGAAAATTCAGCAACAACTCTATCAAAGTGTGGTGGATTGACAACCAGTAGTCAATTTGTAACAACCAGCTGAGTTTAGTCAGCGTGGTGTTGGATGTGGATGGTCCACTTGAGAATTGTTGCTAACATAAAAAGAAGTAGACAGGAAGTAAGAGTGTTGTTGGTTCTCCTGTTGCCATTGGTTCTCCTGGAGAAGCTTGTCACGCAGACCTCCTGATATGAACTCAACTGTTCTCATCATTGGAGGAGCTCAGAACCTCGTTGTTGCTGAGGATGGATGTGGTACTTTTCAGGGCAGCTCCTGTTTTTACACTGAGCATTGCTTCTTGGCACCAATGCAGACCTCTCAACCTGCTGGCACAGATCCTTCATCCTGTGGGCACAGGTTTTCTGGCTTTCACAGTTGACCTTTGGGCCTTTCCAGTACAGATCTGTGAAACAGACTTGCATGAGACATTGTCATGGGCTCTAGGCCTTCAGCCAGGATGTCGAGGTGAGATCTGGGCCAGTTAGATTCTTTGAGGTCTTTAGTGTGTGAACAGATTTTCTGCACTTTTTGTGTTTGACTCTTTGGGTGACTATTATAAAATAATTCTATAAATTATGTGTCCTGTATGAAAATTTTTCCCTTACAAACCCTGATTACAACACAACATAGTTTATTAACACATTGATATGTTTCTTTCTATCCATTTTCTCTATATGTCCTTACATACATACTTTTAAATGAAGTTGCACTCATAAGGGCCAAGGAAATAACTCAGCGGCACAGCACTTGCCTGGCAAGTCTTGAGTTTGATTCCTAGTACCAAAAAAAATTGCATTCATAGTAAGTTACAGTCTTATCTTATTTTCACATACTTATATCATTAAATTGTCTTGAAGAAAACTATATTTTATGGCCACATATTTTAATATATAAATGTATTAAGCTAAATCTTTATTAATAGGCATTCATGTCATTTTTTATCTTTCAATATTGTCCAGGAAACTGTAATATCCAGTGGAGAGTAGTACAAATCATACTACAGGAAATATAGGCATAAAGCTAAGAGTAACTTAAAAAGTACACAAATTCTATATTCGCATCTTAAAGAAAACCATTTCATAGTTCATTACAAATTTCTGTAACATCCTGGGTTACAGAGTAAAGTGGTCTCCCACTAAAATTGAAAGAAATCCCAGGCCCCGGGACCCCAACCGTTGTGGACTATGAGAGATTGCACAATACTTTCATCTTCTGCCTACTTAATGTCTAAATTCTAAACTTTATTATGAGAGATTGCACAATACTTTCATCTTCTGCCTACTTAATGTCTAAATTCTAAACTTTATTAATGAATCCTGGGGAGTTTTTTGTTTGTTTTTTTGGTGTTGTAAATCAAACTCAGGACCTTGCACTTGCCACTGAGCTATATCCCCAGCCACAAATCCTGGTTTTTTATAGTCCAGTAAAGAAACCACTTTTCTCACTTCAGTCTTTATCAACTTCCCACTTGGAAGGTTTTATGAATGTAAATGATAGCTTGTGATTCATATCAGTTCCTAACTACAGATCATCCCTGTGTGAACTTTGATATATATATAAATCTCACACAATTAATTTAGTTGCTGGACTTTGTATATACGAGGACCTCCACACTCAGCAGTGCCATTTACTTCCTCTGATTCAGCCAACTTACTATTTGAGTAGCATTTTTCAACCATGGTTATGGAGCATGGCCTCAAATTAGCAAGTGGCCTCAGGCTGCTTTGGTGTTCGCTACAGATTTACAAGAAACATACTGAAATTATGACAGAGTTCAGATTAAAAGTAGACAGTTTTACCTTTTGTGGGGAGGGGCAGGATTTTCTAAGTAGGAAACCCAATAGGGACCAGGTAACTGTTTAAGTGACTAAAGTCAGGACTCTACTTATACATCTTGAAAGTCATCATTAATTGAAGAGCTGAAAGACCCTGTTATCAATCACCCACCTGTTGAGATCCCTGTGAGTAAAACTATTCTGACAGTAGCTATGTTTCTGCTGCCAGAAGCCATAACCACTTTGAACGTGTTGACCTCAGCTTTGCTAAGGTGGCCTCAGGATCACTAAAATCAGGCAGCCAATTTCAACAGTTTCAAGGAAACAGCGTTTCCTTGGTGCTTGCTAATTACAAGAGCTAAGTATGAGGGCCTGTGTGTACAGCCTTCACGAAGTAATCTGCAGTGTCTTGGTGAAGACAGTATCTCTTTGGCCCTCATTTGGAACACATTTTACACAAAAAAATCCAACCTGGTATTTCTACATCTCTATATTTTAACTTTATTCTTCTTCATTACATCAAGGAACTTTTAGCACCTTGCCTTCATTTAGCATTGCCTGCACTGAGTTCATGCTTTAATTAACCTCCTGGCAGTCAAAATTGCTCATTTTTGCTAAAGTGAGCATATTGAATCTTTTAGTTTACAATGATAAATTCAACCTGTTCAAAATTGTGTTTTCCCTCCCTGTCTATCACTTTTTAAAATCTATTCATGGAACTTTTCAAAAGATACGGGCTCATAGCAAATTTTCATGATTTCTTTGGGATAAAATCTCCTCTTCCTGATTTATATTTTAAACATGTCCTCTCTTGTGCTGGACTTTCATTACAATTAGGGTTATGAAACCAATGAAGAATCTCAGTGGTAGGATAATTAGATGGGACATGTAGAGACAAAATATAGTTTTGTTTTAGATATACCTCTAATTATTAGCATATAGGAGGACTAGTTAAATTTTTCAATAAAGGAGAAATGGTAGCTGTTGAAGAATTTCAGGTTGTGATGGCTTGTAGCTAGTTTTCATCTCAAAGACTCAAATACTTAGAGGTGGGACTTTGCGGAGGTGGCTGGATCATTGGTATGTGATACTGGATTATGGATGTGATCACTTGATTAATCAAATGATTGGTTTAGTATGGTTCTAGATGTGCATAATAGCAAAGCCCACCTTGGGAGTGGGTGGCACCAACCAATAGACTTATATCCTTGATTTAATAAAAAGGAAACAAAATGTTTCCCTGCATGCTGCTTCCTGTCTGCTCTGCCATGGAGCGTTTCTTCTCAGCCATGCACTTCTGCCATGCCAGCTTATCATGGATCCAGGAGACTGTGGACTCTGCAAACTGAGAGCCAAAATAAACACTTTTTCCTCTAACTTGTGGGTACTGGATGTTTTGTCCTAGTAAAAAGGAAGTAACTAAGACACAGATCAAGAGGCAAAATCAATTATAGTATGTTGTTAATTATGTGGTCAGAGAGAAAATATATTTTCACAATATTTGCATTAACAATTCTAAATACAGTATAATCCTGTGAAGTCACAGCTCAGAGTTCACCATCTCAGTCCTTTGTGGTGTTTCCTTAGAACTTAACTAATAATTATTTGTGGAACTCCCTGCAATTTCTAGGAAACCTCAAGTATAATCTGCAACTGTTTTTTGTTTTGTTTTGTTGCTAGGAGATTTACACGTAGCCAATCTGAGAACATTACACAGTTCTCCTTGCTTCTGATTGGCTGTTCCCCCATAACACATCTCTGGCAGATTCAACAGCATTCCTGCCCCATAATAGGTTGCTGTATTGCATGTAGCTATAACTAATGATATCAGTTTTGTTCTTCTTAAAGCCCTAAGATCCCTAAGATGCCACCAAAATGCTCTAAACCTTCTAGGTCTATATTAATACAGTATTTTTTTAAATTAAATTACATAATGGCAGGAGACAGAGTATATTTAGGGTTTAAACTATAAAACTAGGCATTTGTAGGCATTTTTCTGATCATATCCGAAATTCTTGATTTTTCACAATGTAACCCCTGTGAATTTTGGGGCCCACTGTATAATAATAATAATAATGAGGACAATTTTTGTAATAACAGTTTACAATGAAAAGAATGTAATACTAATAAGAAAGCTTCATGATATGAGAAATGATACTTTGGATATGATCCCAAAAGCAAAGGAAAAAATAAAAAATAGAAAAATGCAATTAAATTAAATTAGATTAAATTGAATTAAATTAAATAGCTGCTTCTGTACAGCAAAAGAAACAACAGAGTAAAGATACATCCTACAGAATGGGAGAAAATGTTTACAAACCACACATCTGATAACAGTTAATATGCAAAATACATAATTCAAATTCAATAGTTAGCAAACAAATCATCCTGTCAAAAAATAAGCAGACATCTTCTGAAAAGAAGATGCATAAATGGCTAGTAGCCAGATGAAACAAAGTGCTCAAGAGAATCATCAGAGAAATGCAAATTAAAACAATAAAATTTCACCTCACAACTTTGAGAAGTTACCGCCAAGCACAAAATAAACAAGTATATTTATAAGAATATGAAGAGAACCTCTGTACACTGTGCATAGGAATACAAATTAGTATCTCTTATTAATATACTTCTCAGCAAAATCTTAGAAATCAAAAGAATAATACATTATGAATAATGGACTTTCTTCTAAGGCATAAATTTGAAATATTTGAAAAATCACTCAATTTAATTCAGCATATCAATAACTTAAGCAGTAACAAGGATATGATAATCTCAGTTTATGCAGAAAACGCATTTGAAAAAGTTACTATCCATGCGTGACAAAATCTGATGAAAAAGAATAGGAAGAAATATACTCAACCTAACAAATAGCCATCTCAGAAACTTACAGCTAAGAATATATCTAATCTTAAAAGATTAAATGGTTTCCCTTAATATCAGAAACAAAGCAAGGATATCTGCTGCCACCATTTCTATTAATCGTAACACTGAAGATTTTAGTGCTATAAGGAAGGATCGGTAATAAAAGGCACACCAAATACAGAAGACATCCACAAAATAAATCCTAGAAAAAAAGACTTTAATGAAATTGCAATGTACAAGATTACTATATAAGTCAATTTTATTGCTATAATTGAATATTAATTGAATATTATTAAATTAAACTGTAATTGACTATTGTTAAACTAAAAGTAAACCGCAACATATACCTATACAAAATGATAAATAATTAGTACATGTCCAATGAATTATGTGCCATTTTCTATATTGCAAACTATAAAATCTCAACCAAAGATACTAAATAAGACTTATGCAAATGTAAAGATACAATGTATTCACACACTTGTAATTTCAGGATGAGGTAGAAAGATGGTCATGAGTCCAAGGCCAGCCTGGGCTGCATGGTGAGTTCAAGTCCGGCCAGAAATACATAGCAAGATACTGCCTCAAAAAAAAAAAAATATATATATATATACATATATATATAATATATAATATATGTGTGTGTATCTGTGTAAATTAGAGGAATTAGAAGGCCAAAACAATTTTGAAAAAGAACAAAATTGAAAAATTTGTAGAGCCACGCATGATAGCACATGCCTGTAATCCCAGCACTAGGGAGGCTGAGGTAGGAGGATTTCTGTAAATTTGAGGCCAGCCTGGGCTACAAAATGAGTTCAAGGCCAGCCTGAACTGCATAATGAAAAATCTGTCTCAAACATAAATAAGTTAATAAATAAGTAGACAAATCTGTATTACCTTACTCCATAGATGATTTTAAAGCTGCATTACTCAATAACTGAATTGATACAAGGATAATACTAAGAACAATGGAATAGGATAAAGAGTCAAAAAAAGAGGCACACATATATTTGATTAGCTAATGTTTTAAAAGGTACAAAGACAGATCAATAGAGAAAGAATTGTTTTTTCAATATATAGTGCAGGAATTATTGGACTTCCACATGCAAAAAATAAATAAATCTGACCTATACTTTTCCTCATAAAGAAAATTGACTCACTATGGATCAAAGAGATAAAACATTATAAATTCTTGAAAAATATAAGACAAAATGTTTATGGCTTTATGCCAAGGAAAGATTTCTTGTATATAACCTAAATGCAAAATCTATGTTTAAAAAACTTGATAAAATGAATTCTGTTAAATGTAAGAACATCTGTTATTTAAAGATACTGTCAGCCAGACTAAAAAACAAGCTGCAAATTTTAAAAGAATATTTGTGAGACACGTATCCAAGAAAATATTTGTATGTAGAATAGATAAAGAGTTCCCACGACTCAATACTGTAGAAATAAATCAAGTTTTTAAATAGCCAAAGATCTGAATACATCTCACCAAAAAGATGTTAAGTGTAAAATAAAAAGACAGGCAAATAAGCACATAAGATATTCAATGTTATTATTTATTAGGGAAGATGATTTAAAAAGACTGAGGTTTCCAAGTAGTTGGAAGTATGCAGAGCAATGTATTACTAGGTAGAAAGAAAAGAAAAAAAAACTTTTTCCTGTATTTCTTTTCTCATTTCCCCCATCTCAGTTGTTCTTTCCTTTTGAGCAGTTTCTTTCTCTTTTACTTTCACAATATCTATTGTACAATTTGGATCTTATTTACACTTTCAGTTTTTTACACTAGGAACACAATACAATATTTACACGTGCAAGTCTGATTTATTTCACTTATGAGTATGGTCTCAAGTTGCATCCATTTACCTATAAAAATCTCTAGTTTATCCTTCTTTGTAGCTGAGTAGTGCTCCATTGTATAAAAATACTACTTTTTTTTACCTGTTCTGTGATTGATGAGCATTTGAGTTGTTTCCAAGGTTTGGCTATTATAAATTGTGCTGCTATAAATATGGTTACACATATATCACTATGCTATATTGTTTTCAGAATACCCAGAATGGAACTAGCTGGATTGAATGGGACCTTGAATCCTAGTATTTTTAGGAATTGCCATGCTGATTCCTACAGTGCTTGCACCAGTCTATACTCCCACCAACAATGGAGAAGTGTTCCTTTTTCCCTACAGCTTCACAAGTTTTGTTATTGGTTGATTTTTTGATTATAGCCATTATTTGCATCTCTTGAATGACCAGTGATGTTGAGCATTTTTTGACATATTTATTTGCCATTGCATTTCTTCATTTGAGAAGTACATACTCATCTCAGATGCCCATTTTGGATTTGGTCTTTGAATTAGGAGGAGGCTTGATTTTTTTTTCAATTGTTTATAAGTTCTAGATGGATGGAAGCGAAGTCCTTTGTCTGAGAAGCAGTTGGCTAAATTTTTTTTTCACTTTGTAAGATTGGCCTACAGTTCTCTTTTTTTGGTTGAGTCTTTTTCTGGTTTTGATATCAGAGTAATATTTGCCTCTGGGAATAAGTTAGGGACAACAGTTTCCCTTTCAATTTCATTAAAGAGTTTGAGAAGTGTTAGCATTAAATATTCTCTAAATTTTGCATAGAATTCAGTTGTGAATCCATCAAGACCTGGGCTTTTCTTTGTTGATGTTTTTTATTACATTTCAATTTCAGTAACTGATATTGGGTTAATCAAAATATTTATATTTTCTTGATTCAGGTTTTGTGTCTTTTCTCTAACAGCTTTTAGTAATTTGCTTTTGTGCTGCATTTCTGGGATCTTTATTGTATGTCAGGTGTAGATTTATTTTGGTAATGGCTCTTTGGAGTTCTGTGCCTCACTTCTCTGTGTGTCAGATTCTTTTCCCATCCTTGAGAAATTTTCTGCTATTACTTCTGCAAATAACTTATTATGTCTGACTCCTGCTTTTTCATTAACACATAACAGTCTTATATTGTTTATATTTGCATCATTTTGGACCTGTTAAATTATTGTTTCATGGTCCCTCGTTATTTTTCAGATCTTTCCTTTCATGATCACTAGCTGGGATCCTGTTTTCAAAGTGTGAAAGTCTTTCTTCAGTTTCATTCAAGTGGTTTTGCCAGATTTCAGTGGAATTTTTAATTTTCTGAATATCTGTTTGAATCTGTTTCATGCGTTCTGTTTCTTTCCCAAATTGTTCATTTCATGATCTTCCTATGCTATTGTAGTTTTTTTTATCTATACCTTCTCTAGCTATGCTGAGCAATTCCTTCATGAATTGCATCATTTCTTTTTTACCTGAGAGAGTATTTCTGGTCTGATTTCTTGTATAGCCTCATGGACTTTTTTCTTTACTTCACTTTCTATGTCTGCATCTCCTGTACATGTACTTCATGGGTTGGGCATCTAAGATTGCATTTTGTTTTTTTGTCTTGTCATTTTCTCCGCTTGATTCATATTTCAGTCTTTTCAGTCCTGCTAGTATGGTCTGTCAATTGTGTGTATCTTACTTAAGGTCCTATTGTGTGGCTGATATTCACCCAGTTGTCGGGTCCCATAGTGTAGGGGAGGATCCAGTTATATAAGTCCTGGATTCTTCATGGCCTGGCTAGCCTAGGAATATTGATATTAACCAACACTTAGCTCATGTTATTGCTACTCTCACAAGTTCTCTTGGTGGTGAGAGAACTTGCCTATACTCTTGCCTGACTGCTGAGGTTCTCCAAGTTTGGGGAGTGATTACTGAGGCTCCTGCAGGGCTTCCAAGGTCCTCCTGGTGGTGGAAGGGGTTTCCAAGTCTTCCACCAGTCTGCTGAGGTACTCCATCTGGGGATAGGGGTCACCAAATTCCCACTGGCCAGCTGAAGTCCTAGGAGTAGGGAAAGGGTTCACCCTAACTCTCACCAGCTGCTGAGCTCCTCTGGATAGAGGAGGGACCCCAAGGCTCCCCACTGGCTGCTGAGTCCCTCCAGGTCAAAGGAAGAAATTATTGATAGGCCCAGAAATGTGGATAAATTTCAAACATATTTTATTAAAAATATTCAAATGCTACCCATATATGACTCTATTTTATAACAACCAAAAAAAAAATCAACACCATAGGTACTAAATAAAAATCTTAAATACTAAATAATTAGGTGGGATGCAGACAGATGTTGACTACTAAGCAACATGAGAGTTCTTAGTAATATCTTTCCATTACTCATGTTTACACCACTACATGCAGTGGTCCAAACTCATAAAACTGTATACTAAATAGGATGAATTGTATTGTATAGAAATTACATCTCAGTGAAACTCACTGAAAAAGACTCTATGGTCTCTGACATTAAGGAAAGTGACAGAAATAAATGGGCTATTATAATACTCTGCAAATATTTTAGGATAAAAGTTCACTATTTTTGAAAAGGTCGTACAGATAAGGGAACAAACTACTTGGACTTATATCAGGGAACATCTTGAAAAGTAGTCAAACTTGTCTGTTACTGATACAGTATCTTCTTGGTAAGCATAGTGTCATGAGTTCATTCCTAGTACAAAAAAAACAAAACAAACAAAAAATTTGTGTAATTATTTCGAATAAGTACAAATAAATATAAATGAATAATTTACCAAAAAAGGGGAGAAAGTCATTCTCATGAAAAGAACCAACATGTGTGGTGATAGAAAGCTATGAAGCAGACTAAAATAGTTGAGGAACTCCTGACAATCTCTTAAGATGGTAGTAAAGTGTGTCCTGGGAATTATCATTCATAAAAGCAAAAACTAATGACTTTGGCCTTTATTTTGGGTGCTATCAGGAGGAACTGAGTGGTTTTAAAGCAATCAGATTTGCATTTGGGCAAAGATTTTCTAGTAACAATGTGAGGAATGGATTGTGAAGAAGGGAAAATATGAAGATAGATAAATAAACAGAGCATTACAGTAATATAGGCAAGCATTGATTTATTTAAACTTGTCATTTGGAAGCTTTTAAATTACAAAGATTCATCATTCACAATAACTTTATAAAAATTTAAAAAGGTAGAAATTTATCTGATTGAGAGAATGAAAGACCTCTATAATAAAAACTATAATACTCTGGGAAAAAAGAGAATTAAGAGGATATCAGAAAATGAAAGACAATTCATGGACTGTGGGGGAAGAGAATAAGAAGTCACCAAGAAGCAAGTTATCCCAGAAAATCAGCACCACGTGTGAACCACTGCCAGGGGGACTGCCTGACCCAAGTCTTTTCCCATGAGTCAGTGCCATTTGTGGACGGTGGGGAAAGAAAACAAGAAGTCACCAAGAAGCAAGCCCTCCCTATGAATCAGCACCATGCGCGGGCCACTTTGGAGACAGCCAGCCCCTAGCCCCTTCTACCACACAGGCTGGGAAACAAGAAGAGTCAAACCACCCACCCTATTCCCCTGTAAGCTGATCCGGAGAAGCACAGGCTGCCATAAGAGCTATTGAGGTGAAATGCAATTTAATGTTTGTGGTGTTTGGTGTTTCACTGACTTTTCAGGTCCAGGACCATTGGTCTGATCATCTTTTCTGAGGAAAATGGTACACAGTGTGGCATCTATGGGAGACCTCCTTCTGAAGGTGGTAGCCATTGTTAATTCCCTATTTTTTTATTTTGAATTCCTGTATCATTTTGATTGTTTTGCTGGGTTGGATTTTATTGTTTTGTTTTGTTTGATTTTGTTGCGTCCAATGGCTTGAGTAGCTATTTCAAACACCAACAAGATATATTATGATAGCCATTTTGGATTTACTATTGTCTTGTTTGAAGTCCTTTATTTCATTCAGTGTTTTGTCTTGGTTCTATTCTGTTCTGTTTTGTTTGATTTGTACTATGTCTGAAGGTAACTGAAGCTGTTTTGAACACAAGAGGCATTATGTTAAAAAAGAAAAATAAAAGACACCAAACTGTACATAATAGACCACATGTGTCATTCCAGTACTAAGAAGGCTGAGGTAGGAGGGTCCCTACAAGTTCAAGGTTAGCCTGGGTTGTATAGTGAGTCCAATGCCAGTCTGAACTACATAGTGAGGCCTTGTTTCAAAAAAACAAAAACAAAACCAAACAAAAACCAGACATCCATCCTCTGTTACTGAATAGGCAGAATCAATATTGTCAAAATGATTATACTACTAAAAATTGTGTGTGTGTGTGTGTGTATTGTAATCCAAATCAAAATACAAACAGAATTCTTCATGGAAACATGAAAAATAATTCTAAAATTTACATGGAACACAAAGAGATCCAAAAGAACAAAAGAAACTGGCCAACAAGAGCAAAGCAGGAAGTATCACAATCTTAGTTTTCAAAACAGCATGGTACTGGCACAAAAGCAGACGTCTGGGTCAGAGGAATAGATTAGAGATTGCAGGAATAACCCAAGCATATTCCATCATCTGATCTTTGTAGCAAGTGTCTGAAACCATATGCTGGAGAAAAGACAACTTTTTAACACACAGTTCTGGGAAAAATGGTTATTCATATATAAAGAATGAATATAGACCCATATCTCTCACACTGTACTTAAATCAACTATAAAATGAATCAAAGCCTACATATTAAAGAAGAAACACTAAATATATTGTATGGTAAAGTAGGTAAAAGTCTTGAAAACATAGGCATAAGCAAAGACATTGGGAGGCAGAACTCCAACTGCACAAGAAATAACACGAACTATCAACAAATGAAATTATATAAAATTAAAAAGCTTCTGAACAGCAAAGGAAAGAACCAATGGAGTGAAGAGATAACTTACAAAACCTGACAATAAAAATTCTGGCAGACAAAGAACTAGTATTTAGAATATATAAACAGGATAAGGAAGATGATGGCATAAAATCTGGAGGCATTTTGGGAAAATGTTACTTGTTAAAAACCAAGCAAATCTGGGCATCAGAGACTACAGAACCACTACACTTCACAGTTTTCAAGAGTCACCCTCTCACAGTGACTGAATGGGAGATGGCACAAGACACAGTTACAAAGAGTATGAGTTTAAGCAGCAGTGATAGTTCTGTCCCCTGTAGTGAGAAGACACAATGCTTGCATGTGGTAATCAGTCTTAAAATGCTGGCATCAAGTTCAGTAGACTTCTCAAATATACTCCCTCCCTCCTCCACTTCCATTGCTCTGCTGCCTGCATCTAGCATAGAGTACAGTGGTCTGTTTGCTTTCTCCATAGCCAATGTGACCTCAGTTTGAATGTTACCACAACCTAAGATATTGCCACAGCCTGTGGTGTACGGACAGAGAGGCCCCGTGAAGCATAGGGCAGCCCACAAAGCCACATATTTTAAGGCTAGGAAAAGATAGCAGAGGCTTGTGACACACAGAGAGACACAGATATTAGGAGCAGTAGAAGTGAATGCAGCCTCGGGACAAACACTACACCATCTGTTGACACCACTCACCAGGAAATGTGGGGCAAGAATCAGCCATTCACACACAGAAAAGTGAGTGTGAAAGCAAAATAATTCAGTTGTAACTCACTCTACCCTCCCACTGCCACCATCTGATGGATTGTGGTGTAGCAAGCAGGTCCTAGAAAGAAACTATTCAAACACACAGACATAGGGAGGAAAATGTTTTGACACATATTTCTCTTTTTCTTTGTTGGTTTTTCAGGGTTTGGGGTTTATTTCTTCTTTCTTTCTTTCTTTCTTTCTTTCTTTCTTTCTTTCTTTCTGTTGATCTCCACTTTATGTTCTTATTTTTTTCCTCTTATTTGTTCTATTCTATTGCTTCTTATTCCATTAAAATTTTTACTATTAGATTTTTATCTAATTTTTTTATTCCTCCTTCTCATCTTTTTCTTTATTTTTCTATTTTTACTTTTTTTATTTTTCCTTTTCCCATTCCTTTCATTTTTATTGGTTTTACTATTAAACTTTATTCATATTTAGCTATCTAGTTGACTTTGTGCTAATATTGTTGAATTTATTTTCTGGTGTTAATGGTGATATCATTGTTGCAGCTAGTAAATACTTTCTGTTGTCCATATTTGGTTTATCTTTGTTTCTATATTATTGTTACCAATATCTTTTTATTCTTGAGGATGATACAGTGATAACCTTTATTGGTTACTGTGTTAATATTTAGTTTGCTTTGACTCTATTATTATTGCTGCTTCATCTGTTATTGCTAGTGGTGGCATATTTGTTATTAATTGGTTTTTATTTTATGCTAATATCTGGTTTGCCTTTGAGTTGTCAACATTGTGTGGTTCATTTATGGAAAGATAGGTGCTGGGCAGATTAAATGGCACCTTTCTCTCTCTAAATTAACAGAAGTGGCAGATCTTTGAACAAGGAAAGGCCTATACAGTAGTTATCCATGCCCAGAGTGGAACATGGTTTGAGGCCTTGAGGCAGGGACCATCCTGATCAACAAGCTTCCTAGGTAAGTAATATAGCAAATTTATCTTTCAGGGGGCAGGCAGTGGACTAGCTCAGAGATCTTCAATTGAATTTAGACTGCAATATACATGAGACTGTGAGATTGCTTTGATTTTGTGTTTTTGCAAATGTGTGAGGTTCCTTGGGGGTGGTTATTGTTTCTTTTCTTTCTCAGTATAGCCCTCAAAAGACAGAAGGGATTGGAGTGAAATGTTTCAAGCCCTAAAAGAAAGCAATTTTCAGCCCAGGTTAATACATCCTGCAAAATTATCTTTTAAAATTGATGGACAAATAAAGTCTTACCATGACAAAATCATCTTAAGAAATTCAAGACCAAAAGACCAGTTTTCCAAAAAGTTCTTAAGGATATCCTAGACCAAGACAGTAAACAATTCTAATTAAATCTAGGCAACAATGTCATAAAATGTACTGGAAGGACTACATCAGGCAGGGTGGTGTGTTTTGTTACATCTATTATTTGGAATTCTTCATAAAGAAAATTTGTCTCTTTTCCTTCCCTCCATTTATTTTTATGATTAGTCACTCATTTGCACCATTGTGGATTAATAAATATTTTTCTTTTGGTTTATACTATAATTTAATAGCACTATTACTTATTTTCTTTAAATTATTCTAGCTCTGGCCACTAAAGACTCCTTCAAGTAAGCTCCTATTTCCTTTGAATGCAATGCTATCTCAGTATTATTTTCTTTTTATTTTTTCTTTACTTTTCTCTTTTATTTTCTTTACTGTATGGTATTACACAGTGCTCTAGATTAATCTTGTATTTTTCCTGACCAGCCCAAGTATGAACTGTTTCCTCATGGAGCTTAGTACACTCTCCCTGGACAGTGGAAACAAGATGTAGATTAAATGTACTTAGTGCTATTAAGCTATCACTTCTAGGTTATTCCAGCACAGAAATACATGTTTGCAAAATAACTGCTTTATGTTTTTTCTTATTCTTTATCTTTCTCTGAGAGTCTCTACCTGTTTATCTATCATTTATCTATCTACCCATCTATCTATATGCTAATATTCTTATTTGCAACTTTAATATCATAAGATTCATCATAGTCTTCTCCTTGCTTATTTGTAGTTCTTTCTCTTATAACAAGAAAAATGTTGCCCAGGAAAATTACCAAATTTTTGGAGAAAATGAGACAATTGTCAAATATTTTCTTTTGCCAAATAAAGAACTACAGGGAAAAGAATCTAGAAACTATATCTGGATGATTTCCTGAAAGACTATTTTATTGTTAATGCATAGGTTAATCAAATAAATTATGAATTTGTTTTGCTTTTCTTACATCCTACTTTTTCTGCCTAGATTTAATTACAATCTTATAAATAAATGATAACTTTCCATAGTTACTTCAGTAAAAATCTGTGAGTAGCTAATCCTATTAGTCATAGAGACCGTATAACATGTCAATAAGGGATAAAACTGGAATGCAATACCTAGGCTTGAATTCCAGTTTGGCTGTATACTAGTTATGTGACCTTGGGTGAGTACATAGCCTCCCTGTATCTTAGTTTCATAATAGTAATATTATTAGTACAGTAGTATTAATAGTATTAATGCTATTTCATAATAATAATATCTACATCTGAGGATTATTCTCTGGAAATGAATTAAAATGTAGAAAGCATCTAGAATACTACATCTTACACAATTGTGTTATGTAAGTGCTTGGTATTATTATTCTGCATATATCTGAAAATGCCCATATTTTTACCCTTATTCTTCATTACAGTTTACTTTAGCATGAAAAAAAAAAAGAAAGAAAAATTGTGTTCACAATTCACAACACCAAACACAGCAGTTCAATCACCATAGAATTTCATTATGGGCTCCTCTGCAATCAGCTCCTCCTTTCTTTTTCTATTGCTTGGCAAACAATGAACTAGAATGATCCTAAAATTATACCTTCTCTAGATTGTCTATAAAGTGATCATAGAGTGTGTAGAAAAGTCTTCTGGATTTTTCCTTCTTTCATTTAAGAGAATTACTTTTACAACTATGATTCTCACTTAGAAAAAAATTCTTATAAGTATTTCTGTCAAAGTCCCATATTCAACAAACAGATCTCAGATGTCCCAAAAGAATGTAAGAAAAATATAAAGTGAATAGCACTTGAATCTTATTTCACTCCTGCTTGATCATCAAATATGCTTTTATCTATTAAATTTGAATTTCCATAGGCCATTTTGCTCCCAAAAGTTTTCTATAATTTTAAAAGGTCTGATAGTTCTGAATTTAAGTTGATATTAATAGTGATGGAAGGTTTGAAGCAGTTGGAAATTATGCTGTGTTGAAAGAATTTTAAAAATTAAAACTAATTTAACATTTTAAATAGATTGATCAATACTTACATATATATTTATGCATACATAGCATATGCATATGTATGATATATAATATATGTGTACAAAAGAATTTAGATTTGAAAATGTTATTTAAAGTGACTACAGCTTTAAATAGATATGTCCATTAATCATTTGGAGATCGGTAATTAGATCTTGGCCAAAATACAAATTTAGTGGTTATTAGTTTATAAACTTTAATAAATTGAATAGCTATGAATGAATGTATAAAGAAAAAAATTTAGAATGCTACTCTGAAATACTGGTAGTTGCAGAATAAGCCAAGTAAGGGAAGATTGTAAGAGAGAACTTGTTTAAAAGCAAATCCAGGCAAGAATAATATCACAAGGTTCAAAAGAGCAATGTTTTTTAAGGATTAAGAGACTGGATAATGTCAAAGGTTACTAAGAAAGGAAGTAAAAGACAACAGTACTAATGATCCCTCTGGATTAGGCTGTTCTAGGGTTGTGAGTGATGACCAAACTTTCATCAAACGGATGCTGTTTGAGACTTTGTTTTTGTTTTGTTTTGTTTTGTTTTGTTTTTCCATAGAAGAAATAGGAGATAAAGAAACGTGATCAGGGGGACTACGGTGGGGATAAGTAGCAATAAAGCTCATTTAAAAACATTCACAACACGGTTTCGTTTTTCAATTATTTTGAAAAAAAATTACTATTATTTGTTTCTGAAAATCAGTCTAGTAAATGTCCTTAAATGTGGTTTAGTGAGATTTGCTTGGTAGATGAGATAAATAAAATTACATACAGAATTTCTACAGTCACTTAAAGTATAAGAAAAATGTTTTTATAAATACAGATTTTGAATTGGCACATCATTATTCTTCAGAGACCTAAATATTATGGGAAACAAATTTTAAGTATGTTAAATAAGAGTTTGCTGCATGACACAATGCTCATTTCAAAATAAAAACTGACTGAAAAATAAATACTAAGCCTTTTTACTTTTCGGTCAAAAAGAACAGACAAGATGAGCAAATATTGAAACTAAGTGTAATTAACATGACTAAGTCCAACCATTTTGCATCTGAGAAGTACAGTTCAAAGACGAGGGACTAACAAAGAGATAAGAAGGAGAAAAAGGCACGGATCATAAATTATTCTAATGAGAGCTACGATATCAAGCACATCGCCGTGATCGCCAGCCCTGCCTCTTAGGAACTGGGAATTTCACCTCCTAAAGCCACAAATAATTTCTTGTGAGGATTAAATGATATACTGAAGATAATGGTGTGAAATTAAACTCAAGCATAATGTAAGTCCTCAGCAAAAGGTAGATGGTGGCGATAGCATTAGTGATGACTTCATTTTCTCAGGCCAGCTGTGTGTGTGTGTGTGTGTGTGTGTGTGTATGTGCGTGTGTGTGTGTGTGTGTGTGTGTGTATGTGCGTGTGTGTGTGTGTGTGTGTGTGTTACTAGGGATGAAACCCAGAGTGCTCTTAGCTGTGTTCCTAGGCTTTTCAACTTTTCATCTTGAGAGTGTCTTACTAAATTGCCCAGGCTGGCCTTGAACTTCTTGAGTAACTGGTATTTCCAGCATATTACACCATATTCAGCCAGCTTCTTAATTCATTGCACAATACAGTGATAAAAGAAACCCAGGAATTAAGAGCTGCTTTCGAAGTGTGTAACATCTCCTACCTAGTAGAGCTGCATCCGTGGAGTCACTTGAACTGAATTTTCTCATGCTATGACTCAAATATATTACTCCTCTTTTACGCAATACTAAATTAATGAATAGTCAGTTACGTCTGGAAAGCAAAATGTTACACCAAATGGCAAAAATCTTATTTTAATAATTGAGAGAAAGTACATATGAAAAAGCATCCTTCTGAAAATCATTACTTTTGAAAAAAGAAAATTGCATTTTTTAAGTACTTGAGCTTTATTTGGCTCACTCAAATTAGTTCACACAGATTTGAATAGCTTACAAGCACAGTAAAAACTAAAACTTGTTTTGACATTTTTTTGACCTATTATTTGAGAATGGAGTAATTCTTTGGAAAATTTGATAGGAAACAATTGTTTTGGAGAACTAATTCTTGAAATAATAGAATTTTTAAGAAAATCTTGGTGAAAGCATTCAAACTTGCTTTTTAGGTTTTACTAAAATGCTTTGTTATATTTATAGCTGCTTTCAGAAACAATTTTAAAATATATACTGAAATTATATATTAATAAAAATTTGGATGGAAAAATGACTCACTAAAACCAACAAAACATAGCATTGTTTCAAACAAAACTAGAGCACATGTTTTAAAAATAGAAGCTAAATATAGGTTAAAGTTGATAGGTAATACGTGGAAGACATGCTGTTTTTTGTGGCTTGAGGTGTTTGAATACACTTAATTACACTTAAGTTTGTGTAAATTCGTGTGTACTTTTGGAAGAAAATAATCTAACTTCTTAAAAAATATTCAAAGAAATATATGTCTTATGTTGTTTCCTCTTTCAGTGTGAAGTATCTTCCATATTACAGCAGTTTTCAACTGTTATTTTTATTTGAAATTTAAAATTTAAAATTTTTCTGTTATTCTCTCTATTATAAGTCACAAAATAAAAATAAATGTGAAAAAACAGAAAATAATTCTGTCATTAAAACACATTTGTATTTGCTATAAAATCATGCTTTCCCTTTAAATAAATACTTTACACTTGAATGAATTTTCCTTAGTGTAACATATTTCTAATGACTAATTTATGTGTCAGTGATAATATCTGAATTTAAAATTAAAATCGTAAGGTTAAGACTTGTAAGTAACTAGGGAATAGTTCATTAAATAGAATATCAACTAGAAAGTTCAAGAAAAATAATCCGTCTCATATGAAAATTTACTGGAACATACACGGGAACATTTTCTCTCTTTTAAGAGTGTTGGAACTAGAGTAAGTCAGTGAGATTAGCTAGAGACATAAAACTTTAGAAATACATTAAATAAATAGTCATGTGATTTGAATATCTGCAGAGTATGTCTGTGGGATTACATGACTTCTAGAAATTTCTTCCAATGTCAGTAAATTATTGTGCAGATTTCATTCTAAACAACAGAAGGCAGAGAGTAGATCAGCAGTACAAGTGCCTGCCTGGCAAGCACGAGGTTCTGAGTTCAATCTCAGGTACAAAAAAAAAAAAAAAAAAGGGAGAGGACACAGCGACGGTGGGCGCATTCAGTCACAGCTGTACATTTTTTGATTATATGGTCAAGGTGACTCTTAATCTAGCTTTAAGACAGAGCAGTAGAGCAAGGCAAGCTTCACTAAAGCAGTTGGCATTTAATGAAGCATATGTGGGTGTAAACTTCAGAAGAGTATCCTAAAAAATCAAGTCTGAAACAGGCAAGTCAAAACAAAAAGCAAGAAATAAAAGTAAACTGAGCTCATGGTACACCACAAAAGAAAACAATTCATCATAACAAATCATCACTAATATAGATTCTCTACACCTTATAGATGAAAATATTAGCCGCTTACAAACAAACTAAGACTCCAAAGATACGAAACAAAATCTTAACTAATTGAATTCTGCCGGAGAAAAATACAAAACGATACTACGGCATAGTTGCATACATGATTCCATAAATTGTTGTTAGGCAATACAAACAAAGCATGCAGAAGAAAATAACACAAATGTAAATAAATATGAAAAGCTGCAAACAGAAGTTAACAACAAAGCCATTTAAAATGAGGAGGATATGAGTAACTTTTTGCAATTGCCTCTTGGGACACTAAATGAACTGTCATGTGTAAGATGTTTGGCACTGTGTTCTGTACCTGTGCTATCACAGTGATAAGTGAATAGGACCATGATGTGATTGATGATATTAATGGAAATGAAAAGGTGAATCAAAACTTAACTTCTCACTAGCTCAGAAGCCTTATTAATCTATCCCTGCAAAGCCTATTATATCTGTTTCTTCTTGTGATATTCTGGCTGCAACCAGCATTAGCATTTACTCATGTTTTGTAATAACCTCCAAACTTACTAATCTTCATTATTTCTTTATCCTTACATAATAGCTAGGCTTCTAATGTTCTAATGTTTTATCACTTTTCTTCTTTAAAAAGTAACAGATCTCTAGTTACTTAGCTTAGTTATTGTGTCTCACATCATCTGAGTTTTGCTCACATATAGACATCTTACAAAGATTTTCCAACATCATTCTGTCTCATATACTTTCCTTCTCTTATCTAATTTTTTCATTTAGCACTTATCACCACCACCTGATATTTTATTGTATATTTATTCATATACTTATCTTTTTATTCTCTTTAGAAAATGAATTTCATACAAGCAGAGACCTTGTTGTATATACCTGTGTATCCTTAGAACCTGTCAAAGTGACTGGAACACAAAGGGTTCTCAGTAAAAAAGTATTTTTTGATAAGTAAATGAATTATTGTTTGTCCTGATCAGTAGAAATAGTTGAGGACCAGGAAATTACCCTCCAGTAAAATACTGTGTGTGTCATACATGGTGGATTTATGACAAAGAATTAATGAGTTTCATTTTAATGTTAGAATAAACCCTTGGTGGATTTGAAAAGATTATGGCAGAGTTGAAAATTATTCAGAATAATTGCCCAATAAAAAAATTACACATTTGAATTGGTTATGTGTGTAAAGTTATGTAGCATCCACAGTTTTTCTCTAAATTTGGATAAATTGGAAAAGTTTGATTACTGCATATAAGCTAAACTATACACATTGCTATTTCTTCAGTGTTTTACTTTGCCTCTAAACAGCCTCCTTGTTCTAGTGAATGTCTTAAAGATCTCAGGAAGTCTGCCTAGTGTTCCATAATCCTACTTGGATTTTCATATTTAGTCTCTCTTATGACTGCCCTTCCATTTCCATTTTGTAGTGTATATCTGATTAATTTGTTAGATAAAATTATTCTCTTTATAAGTTGAGAGGTTAGTTGGAAAACATAAGTCCTTTCAAGAACTGTCTGTGATTCCATGTGATACATCTCTTGGAAAATCTGACCAGTGGATTAGAGGGATAATGTATTTCAAAATATTTTTACTTAACACATCTGTATTTAAAAACAATTATAATTTTAAAACAAAATCATTTGGTCATGGAATAAAACCAGAAGATGATTTTCCAACTAAGAGTCAATGTTTATCCATTTACTAATATTTTAAAATTAAATATTTGGTTATCATAGAAAAGCTAAATTAGAATTAATGTGATAACTGTTGTCCCCACTAATAATTGTATTTGTCTAAAGTATATTACTTCAATATATAATCCAGTATTCTGAATTTTTCTTCCAGATGGTGAGTTAGTTTTTACCATATGCATTTCATCTTTAAACTACCACATTTTTTATATTGTTAATAAGGAAAATATTTAAAACGTTTTATAACTAGCAGTAACTATAAGAAACTAGCAGTAACTATAAGAAAAAAAGCAAAGAAATTTAAACAAACAATTTTAGACCACTATTGACAAATCTTATATCCTTTCGCAGTCATATAATTATGAAAAACAAGATGATTATTTCAGGTGTTATCTATAGAAGTGAAGTTCTAAATTATATTGTCTTTATCATGTTTTTAAATAGTATCAATCACATTTTGTTGCTTCTTTGCAGCTATCTTGATTTACTATTAAATTAAATATCATCTTGTGTCATCCAAATCTATTTGAAAATAGTTTTTCATTTTAATTGTAATCACAGAAGAGTTCAAAGCTTTTGACTTAAAACAACTGTATCATTACATCTCCTCCTGTATTAACTGACTCAGCTGGGCAGTTCAGCACCCCATCATGTTGACCAAGACTCCGGTCACCTGGGGGCCCACCTCAGCCAAAATGTCCATAGGAGTTTGCTTATATGGCTGCAAATGCATGCAGGCTGTTGGCTGCGAGCTGTGGTTCTCCATGTGGCTTAGGTCTCTCACGGCAGGAAGGCTGTGTCCTGAGTATTCCAATAGCAAGCATTCCTAGAGAGGAAACACATGCTGCTAGTCACAAAGGCTAAACCTCGACTTGGCACAATGTTATCTCCACTGTATTTTATAGGATAGGAGTTATAGGACTTAACTAAGGGAAGTCAAAACTAGACTCTATTTTTTAACTAGGAAACTGAATCATGTTCATCTTTAATCTATTAGGGTATTTAGTTTTCTTTGCATTATAATTTACTCAAAGTTAGAAATAATCATCGTCCAACAAAAGACAAGGCAAGTGTAATTAGGGCTGAGACATGAGCCGTTTTTTCGATTTAGCCTATTTGGAGTTCTTGAAATCTGTAGGTTTATATCTTTTTCCCAATTTGAGATGTTTCTAGTCAATTTTTTCTTCAAATACATTTTTTAGTGTCATTTACTTCCTCCTTTCTGAGTCTCATGATATGAATGTTAATTCTTTGTTACATCCCAGAAGTCCTTGAGTTTCTTTCATTTTTCTTCTGTAAATTATTTTTGCTCTTTTTCAGATTAGATAATTTATACTGTTCTCTCTGCAAGGTCACTATCTCTGTTCTGTCTGGTCTCCTGTTAAGCATATCCACGGAATTTCTTTGTTAAGTATGTCTGTAGTTCTCAAATTTCAGTTTAGTATGTTCTACGTATTTTTGAGACTTTATGTCTCAAGTATGTCCATAATTAAACTCACAGAAACATGCTTTATGATGACTCCTTTGAAAACTTTATTGTTTAATTCTAATGTTTATGTCATCTCAGTACTGTCATCTATTGTCTTTTCACATCTCAAGTGAGATTTTCCTCGATCTTGCTTTGGTAAAAAAAGTTTTAATTGTATCGTACATTTTGTGTGTTATGCAATGAGATTCCATGATTTATTTAAATAATCTTCTTTAGCAGATCTCTTCTAACATGTAGTGGTGAAAGTCCTGGTTCTCCACTTAGTCTTCTTTGTCACTTTGCCTGGAAGGAACATCTTGTTACTGCTGAGCAAAAGTGGTGTCTGGTGAAATAGGAAGAAAGAATTAAATAAATGCATGTAAAACAATTAAAAGTAGTACAACATATAGAGAAGCAAATCAAGGAATTTTACACATAGTTTAGAAGAGCTGACAGGAAAGAGTTTTAGATCTTCTAAATAGCAGCAACTTTGTCAAAATTAAGTTCTTAATTCTTATTTTATGACTCAATAATCCTTAAAGCACATCTTTTTGGGATCCTTTTTCTCATCTTTCACTCTCTACCTTCCAAGGTAAAATATAGAAAAATATTTCAGTGGGGATTTTTTCATGTCCTGTTTTTATATTGGCAAAGAACAAAGTTAAGAATATCCTTAATGATGTAGTTTAGTGACAGATGGCCATACAAAAATAACCAAGTTTACCAAAATGATGGCAAAAAATGTCACATTTTTCTGAACATTGTCACTGAGAAACAGAAGTAAAATCAACATTTTAATTTTTTTTTCTCAGAACAAAAGGATGAGATAACGCAGTAGCATCAAAAGCAGCCAAAAGAATCTATTCATTAATCATTTTATTTTGGTGGATTAAAATAAAGTTTCAGCCTATGCAGTTTGACCTCTACCTCAATGAACTAGCCATTAAAACCCCACAAATCTGTGCTCTGATTTCATCTGTGTTGGACAAAATACATCTTAATCATTTTATCTCCCAGTTTCTCATCTTCAAAATAAAGGATTGCAGTATTTTCAAACTAGGAAGTCATTTTAATTTCTGAGATGAAAACAAATGGCATTGCCCATGCCCTATAAGGTCTCTGTCCTTAGTATTCACTCATAGTGCTCCCTCACAGTTTGACTCAGTGTCTGCTATAGTTTGGATCTGGAATGTCCACCAAAGACCCATGCGTTAAAGGTGCAATCCCAGCTTGATGTTCCTGGGAATGGTGGAAACTGTTAAGAGGTCTAACCTAGTGGTAAGTCATCATGGATATTCCTTGTCTGTTTCTACAATGAAGGTAACTCCAAAGTGTGCTAATAGATTTACAAAGCTACAAGGAAAGATACTAGTGGGAGAAAAAAGATCAAGATGGAACTATTTAATTCTCTATATTTAGAATACTATCAGTGAATACAGAAAATACATTCGTTGTTTATAAAATGATTGGGGGTAAGTGTGGAGGAAGAGAAATAATTTATGTGAACAAGTTGACAAAGAATCATTTCTTAGAGATCTATGCTAAATCTTATTTCATCTGTTGAAATAGTCGCCTTTGTCAGTGAAGTTTCTAAGATATTAATGCTTGGTTCCTGCATTGCATCTGTCCTTGTTGTATGGTTATTCACTAAAGGTGGCTAAGCTGTGTGACACTATCTATACAACTGTTTGTACAGTATCTCATGTGAGGGCTCCTTTCCCACCACAATGAGTTTGGTAAAAGTCATAAACAACGACAATCTCTTTTACCTTAATAGCTATTTCTTAAAGTTTAATACACATTCTGTTCATCCCCCTTTCAACCTTTTTCCTTGCATCCTATACTAGCTTCAAATAGCCATTCAGACCTGAAAATCTCCCAGAGCATTCCTCACACTGTTGAGAGGTGATAGACTTCTGTCACAGAGGCATCTCCAAGAAGAAAGACATAACTGATTCAAACATTCTGTCAGGGGGAAGACAAATCACAAGGAGGACAGAAACGATGATTAGTTTTTTACCCCCTTGAAAGCTTCACCCCACTATGCCGCCCTCACTATGTAAACATCAAGCATCTGCCTTGTATATTTAGTCTCTCCCTGAAGAGGACATGGAAATTCATCTTACTAGAAGAATAATAGGAAATCCAAGGTACTGATAGTGGCATTTTTTGAGCTGGAAGGAAAAAGAAACGGAGAGTTCATAGTCAAAAGAATTTCTTGGGTAACCAAAAGTTTCTTTAAAGTGATTAGAGAAAAAAATCTTAATTCTATCTTTGCTCAGATCTCTTAGATAAATATTGCTGTAGAACAAAGAATGCTCACTATTAATGAGTTACAGATGACAGTGGAGAATATTGAGCAATTGTTTTGAAATCTCTGACACAAAAAAGTGGCTGTGACTATTTAAAAAAATCTCAGCCCAGACTCGGAGTACCCACAGTGTTAAATGACTGAATAAGAAGAAACACCAAACACTAGTAGGAGAGCGTCCTTAGAGAAGCTCATTGGCTGTGTAGGCCCAAGGGTCTCACCAGAGAATTCAACTTCAAAAATCCTAAGGACTATATTGTTTAACACATAATGTATTTATAGTTACTTTTAAGATAATTGATATATCTTTGAAGTTTTAGTGTATATTTAATTAGTCTGATGATGTTCTTACATTATTCTTATAAAGTTCCAAGTAAAATAACTCTTTAGGCTTCTCTGAAAAACAATTCGATGATCTAATAAATGCAAGGGAGCTCCTAACAACATTCTGATGTGTCAACTGGCTGGGGTACTGCAGTCCTCCAGAGAGCAGTGCATTGGTGGAACTGATACCTACCAAGGGATGCAGATAGTTCCTGAGTTGCAGCACTGCCATTGACCCTATTGCTACCTGAGCAAAGACAGAAACATGGTTCAACAATTTGGATTGACAATGAGCTAAAATGTTTATGTACTTCTATTGCCATGGGAAATCTCTGGTTTGTTAATCAAAACTAAAGCAGAATGACTAACAAGGGGCAATAAAAGTAAAAATGATCATGATTTAATATAATCCTAGAAGATACAGTTTCAAAATCTAGATTTATTTTAAAAACTTTAAGAAAATAATATCTAAGTCAGTGATGGAACTGAGAATTTACACCTCCTGAAATTAGTCCTAAATTTAAGGCACATATGTTTTTCTCATATTTCAGATTTAGCCACTTAAATTCTTTCTGACCTAGTTCAAGTGTCATGACTTTGGTGAAGTTTTGTCACTGCAGCAGGACTAATTGCTCTTCATATGGTCTTATGGAACACTCTGCACATCACTGTCATTTTTATTATTAGAGTTGGTCGTTGTTATACATTCCTTTCCCACTACACTGTGAAAGTATCTAAGACATGGTCAGCATTTTATTAGTATATTTATTTCTAAGACTTACTACAGTGCCTAAAATTGAGTGCTCATATTAAATATGGGTTTTGTAGAATGTTGGATATATAACCAGTTTTACTGCAAAGTAACTATGCTACGACAGACAACATTTTTAGTCATAAAAATTCTACATTCAGTTCATTTATCTTTGGTCTCTGAGATCATGTGCATCTTATTTTAAAAATCCTCTCTGGATTATGTTACACACACACACACACACACACACACACACACACACACACAATCACTGACTAAACAGAACTTCCGTAAAGGTTGTTTAAGCAAAGTGCAGAATTTGATGTCTTCTCACAGTCTTGGTAATAAATGAGGACATGTATTAAGACACAGATTATATGTCTGGATCACACTTTTAAATTATCCTTTATTCAAAGTTATTTTGCTTCATTAGGTAATGAACCAACTATTAAGAAACCAAAGGACTGAGCAGCTATGAATAACAGACTAGCTTACCAACTTTTGGGTGCCAGATAGATTCATAGGGCTTCTAACTGAATTATTTTAAAAGTTTATCTTTACAGCCCTTGTAAATGTAGTATAAAACGATATGCTCTGGTTGGCTAGTGTCAGATGGGAAGTCCTGAGGACTTAGATGTGGCCCCTCTCTGCAATACCCTAACTAAAATTACTAAAACTTAGCTTACTTATGGGAAAGCACCAGTAATCTTGAACACATGGAGATCATTAGATTAACCGGAAACAAATTTCCCTTTAATATTTGTAAATGTTTATTTTTAGATGCCTGTAATAATGTCTTCTGTGTACTGTTTTTACTGGTGTTTGTTTAGGTGGAAGTTATAAAATTTTTGGCTAAGTGCAGAAAATAATTATCTCAGACTACACTGATTTTTTCAATGTGGGCCATACATGGGAAGGAACACTGTTCATCATGTCCTTGAAAATGAAAAGGACTTGAAAATAAAGGGACTTAGGCAGAGAAGTGAACAACAGAAAAACAGCCTCTCAGATTTCGTGTCCAGAGGCTTGAATATAGCAATGTAAGGAAGAGAAGAAGCAGGGGAAGAGGGCCCCTAGGACTCGGAAAGGATACAACATGACGATTGAAGCCCATAGGAAGAGCAAAGAGAGAAGCTTCATGAAGACGGAGGAGGTGGCAGGTAGTGTCTTCTCCTTCAGTCCTGAGTCACTGCACAGCCCTGAGTCACTTCAGCCCTGAATCTCCTTCAGCCCTGATGGTGGCCAGAACCCGCAGATGCACAGTGATGACCAATGACCCCAGAAGCCTCCATGGTGAAACGCACCGGTGGAACAGAGGAGTAGACACAACAGACTGCAGTGGCTGGTGAGTTATTTGGATTCAGACATCCCCAGAAGAGGATGATTGGCTGGTAGCCATTTTGGAGAGGGGCTGATTAGCTTGAAACTCAGAGCAGCTGTGGTTTGGCTCCATCTCACAGCTGTCACAATCAAGATGAGGTTGATGAGTTCAAGTTGGTGGGAGGTAAAGGAGCCTAGTTCAAGTTGGTGGGGAGGCAAATTCAAGCCAACAGGAGGCACACAGAGTGCTACAGGCTGGAAAGCCTGGTTTCAGCCTCACAATCAGAAATCAGCTTGAACTTCAGCGGCACTAATGGGACAGGCTTGCTGCAGTTTTTTACTACCCCACCATAGAGCTATGACTGGCTTGCCGAGATTAATCAGTACAGAGCTGGGCTCTATCTGCCTACGTGGTCTACCAGTGATAGCAGAGACATGCTTTGAAGTGGACTTTAAATTTTTTTTTCTTTTTTCTTATATCTGCTTTCTCCTGATGGTTTGTTCTTATTTTTACATGACAATCAATATTGTTTCTAGTTTTGCTGTTGTTATTATTCTGTTCTGTTCTTATTTTTATTTCTTCCTTCTCTCTTTCCTGTCTGTCTTTTTAACTAGCTTCCCAAAGTTTGCATAATCTTCATTTGTCCTTATTTCTGACCTTTTCTTATTATTATTCTTTTTCTCTATTTTCCTGAACCCTTTTAAATGTTCTCCCCTGAAGGTAAAATCAGTATATTGAGGGCATATTTACAGTATAATCCTAGAGGAAGAGATAACAATGATAAATACAAGTGCAGCAAATACTAGCTCATCCAACTATATAAAACATATTAACACATATGAAAAATCAAATAAGTGAAAAATCAAATAAGCATTAATAAAATTATAATTGGGGACTGTAATATCCCACTGTCACAAATAGACAGATAACCCAGACAAAGAATTAACAAAGAAATATCAGAACTGAACCAAACTTATGAATAAATGGACTTAGTAGATGTCAACAGAGTGTTCTATCCCTACAACATAAGAATATACATTCTTCTCAGCTACACATGGGATTTCGCCAAAACAGACTATGTCCTAGCTCATAGACTATGCATAAGTAAATGCAAAGGAACAAGGAACTGAAATCATTCCACATATATTATTAGACCATAGTGCAACAAAATGGGAAATCAATCGCAAAAAAACCATAAAAATTTGATGAACACATAGAAATTAAATGACACCCTCCTGAACAAATTATGGGTCACAGATAAAATTAAAGAAGAAATTAGACAGTTTCTACAATTAAAAAAAGCAATACAAAATACCACAACTTATGGGATGCAGTGAAAGAAGTCCTATGAAGGAAATTTACAGTGATGAATTCCTGTATTAGAGAATTAGAGTGAATGCAAATAAACAACTAAATGCTAACCTCCAATTTATAGCAAAAGAAGAGGAAGGCAGGCCCAAAGCTCATATGAGGGAGGAAGTTGTAAAGATCAGACCAGAAGTTAATGCAATGGAGACTAAAGAAACAACACGAAGAATCAATGAATTGAAGAGTTAGTTCAATAAAAGTTTAAATAAAATTGACAAACCTTAGCCAATCTTATCCAAAAAAAGGTAAGAAAAGACTCAAATCCCTTCAATTAGGAATAAAAAGGGAGAAATCACCACAGATCCTGCAGAAATCCAGAAGATCATCAATACCTACTTTGAGAATCTGTATTAATAAGATAGAAAGCTTAGAAGAAATGGACACATTCCTAGATACAAACAAATTACCAAAGCTGAATCAAAAAGATATAAAAATTATAAATGAACCAGTATCAGTCAATGAAATTGAAGATATAATTAAAAACCTACAATTGAACAAAATCCCAGGCCCTGATGGATTCAATGCTGAATTCTACCAGAAATTTAGAGAAGATCTAACGCTGCTACTTCTCAAACTCTTAAGTGATATTGAAAGATAAGCAATAATTTCAAATTCATTCCTGGAAACAAGTATTAACCCAATACCCAAACCAGGGAAGTATGCTATAAAAAAGGAGAATTATAGGCCAATTTCCATAATGAACAGACATGAAAATCCTCAATAAAATACTGGCAAACAGAAAGCAGCATATTATCAAGAAGATTATTCACCACAACCAAATAGAATTTATCCCAGGGATGCAGGGATGGTTTAACATATCAAAATCAGCAAATGTAATAAGTCATATTAACAAAGTCAAGGACAAAAATCATATCATCGTCTCAGTCTATGCAGAAAAAGAATTTGACAAGTTCCAGCAACCATTTATGAGGGGGAAAAAGGCCTACAGAAAACTGAAAAAGATAATCTTTATTTGGATTTGATAAAAGCCCACTTATGACAAAACAACAGCAAACATCACAATAAACAGACAAAAATTGAAAGCTTTCATTCTAAAGTCAGGAACAAGACAAGGATATTCACTGTCACCACTTTTGCAATATAGTTCTGGAAACATTATTCAGAGCAACCAGACAAGAGAAAAAAAGAAACAGAATAGGGAAGTAAAAAGTTAAATTATCATTATTTGCAGATGACTTGATACTCTACATAGAAGACCCCCCCAAAATTACACCAAAATGATTCTAGATTTAATAAACAAATTCAGTAGCATAGCTGGTTACAAAGGCAACACTTAAAATCAATAACATTACTCTACAAAGAAAGAAAAACCAGGGAAACAACACATTTCACAATAGCATCCAAAAAACTGAAATGCCTATTAATCAAACTAACAAAAAAAAAGTAAAAAAACTTTACATTGAAAGCTATATAGTACTCTAAAAAAGAGGTTGAAAAAGATATCAGAAAATGGAAAGGTATTGCTCATTCTTGGGTACAAAGTACCAAGACAGTAAAAACGGCCATTCAAAATTGATATACAGGTTTAATGCAATCCCAATTAAAATGCCAATAGCATATCTCACTGAATTAGAGAAAACAATCCTTAAATTCATTTGGAACCAGAAGTGACCTAGAATAGCAAAAGCAATTCTGGGCAACAAAGGCAAGACAGGGGATATCACAGTCCCTAACTTGAAATTACAGTATAAAGCTATTGTGATAAAAGCAGCATGGTACTGGCAAAAACAGACCTGAGGATCAATGGGATAGATTAAAAGATACAGCGAAAACTCCAACATACTTAGACACTTTATCTTTGATAAAAGTGGCATACATCTTCACTAGAAGAAAGATAGCCTCCTTAATAAATTGTGCTGGAAAAACTGGCTTCCAAAATGCCAAAGACTAAAACTACATTCGTGTCTCTTACCACACACTAAACTAAAACCAAAATGGTTCAAAGACATAAATATTAAAAGAGAAACACTAAATCTGCTGGAAGATAAAATAGGTAGAAGTCTTGAAGATATTGGAGTGGGCAAAGACTATGAACAAAAGCCCTATTGCATAGGAAATCCCACAAAGAATCAAAAAAGATTCTCTTAGTGGTAGGTGGCATAAGATAGAACAATATGTCTAAATTTTTTTAAGGTTTTATGTTCATAAACTTCAAACCATTGGCCTCAGCAAAGGAATTGAAAGGTTCCTGAGTTTTTGTAGAGTTTACCACTATCCCTTTTTTTTTTTTTTTGCAAATATCTTCCCAAACAATGTGACTCAATATTTTTTTCACAACTATCCTAAAACAGTGATATCTAAAAAGTCCCATTTATATTCATTGGACTACTTTGGTGGATGGTTTCTTATATATTTTCATGATATTAGCAGCAAATACTCCCCATTGCTGATATAACTTACCACAAATCGAGTGACTTAAAGCAACACAAATTTACTTACACCTCTGTAGGTCAGAGGTTCCAAATGGCTTTGCAGTGCATGATTCTTCCGGGCTCTCCAGGGAAGAATCCATTTCCTTGCCTTCTCTAGCTTCTAAAGTGTCATCTCATTGCTTGAGTCATTGTTCCTTTATCAATTCAGTCTCATCTGCCGCTGTCACATCTTCTGTGACTCCCTTTGATGAGCCAACACACATAATCCAGGATTACCTGTTCATTTTGAGATCCTTAATTTAATTACATCTCCAAAGTTCCTATATCCTTTCTACCACAACCTAAACTGAAGACAATCTGGAAAATATTTAAAAAAATTTAAATCCGTTTTTTTCCAGTGCTTGTTGCCCAGAACCGCTATGACGATAGAGACAAATGTTTTTCCTTTGGCTGATTATTACTCTTCCTACTTTACACATTTTTGCTTTCCCTTAGGTAACAATGGGAGGTACAGGAAACGTGTTTTGAGGACACAGTGGAAAGAGAATGTTCTAGAGGAACAGTTCTAGGTCTGAGTCTTGGTACCATTACAGACTAGTGGGGGATTTGGGTAAACTTTCTTTTATGTAAAGTAGAATTTCTTTTACTGTATAATGCATGCTAAACACTTAACACTTGACACAGAGGGTAGCCCTCAACAAGTGAAAGTCATCATGCTCACAAATACTCATTTAGATTGAGTGATCTCAATTCTGAATGCCCATGAATAACATTAATAAAATAACGCAATTTAGGAACCACCATCAGAATTTATGATTTGATTGGTCTATATTTTTAAAGGCAATTATAGGACAGAGTTAACAACATATTGTCAAATTTGGCAAAGATATTAACCATTTTTTGGCTGTGTCTACCATGAATATAATTGTGCCAGATCTAAAAACTCATTTTTAAAAGATATTACTTAAAAGTGTTTTGCAGATATAATTTAACAAAAACATATCTGGTGTTGCAAGAGACTTTTTTCCCATATGTTTAAACCTGGAAAAATATTTTCTGATTTTATCTTTAGTGATAGTTTTAATTGATATTTTTTTTATTTCTCCACTGAGAGTCCATAACATGCTTTCAACATTTTCATGTAGCTTCCGCACATAATGTGGGAAGTAATGACATTTTAAAAATATTATTTGACATTTATGCCTATATTTAAACATAGCTCAGAAATAATTTAGTCCCAATCTGTTTGAAGATGTGAGCTTTTTTTTTAAAGAGAAAAAAATATATATAACAAAATTTCAAAACACAGAAGTCAGGGGACAGCAATGGCACATACATTGTGCATTGCCTTCCCCAAATCAATCACCCAGAGCACAAGACATCTGCATTCAGTAGTCCAAACAATACCAGTGTGAGCATTTCTCTTCAGTGTACTCAGAGAAATCAGTAGTATAACTCTCTTAACTCTCATATATATTATGTATATGTAGTTTCTTTTAGCTTCTCACACTAGTAAGACAATATGATGTTTACATATGCATGTCTGAATTATTTCACTTATGAGTACGGTCTCAAATTGCATTCATTTACTTCTAAAAGTCTCCAGTTTGAGTAGTACTCCATTGCATAAAAATACCACATCTTTTTTATCCATTCCTTGGTTGATGGGAATTTAGGTTGTCTCCAAGATCTAGCTATTACAAGTTGTGTTACTATAAATATGGGTATACATATATAGCTGTAGTATAATGGTTTTAATTTTTTCTGGGAAGATACCCAGAAGGAAAATAGCTGAGTTGAAAGGGAACTCTAGTCCTAGATTTTTGAGGAATCTCCACACTGATTTCCACAGTGTTTGCACCAGTCTACACTCCCTCCAACAGTGAAGAAGGATTCCTTTTTCTCCACGGCCTCTCCAGCATTTGTCATTGGTTGATTAAACATATGAGTTTTGTCACATGAATTTCAGAATTAACATTTTCTTAGATTGTCTTTTCAATAAAAATTATATTTTTGTCTCCATGAAACAATTAAAACAAAATGATTTAATAAAATCAAACAATGAACTACTGAAGACAAAATAATCTTAGAACTGACCTAATTGAACAAATTAATAAGATATTTGAATGTATCTATCTTTGTAAATATCATGTTAGATATAAAAATAAATTATTAGTGATGTGTAGAAAAAACTTGTGTCATGTTCCAATTTTAGGGTTTTGGATTCTTGTTATCATTTCTTTGGAAACAGAATTTTAATAACTTTTAGAACAGCTTCTTTTGGGGTTCAAATAGACTCTGCCCCTGACTTATGCTTAGCTATCCATGTGGCGAACAAAACAGAAAAATATACCAATAAAAATGATTCTTGAGGATAACTGGAACAGTTATGTTTCATAGCCAATGTTTTATATCACTGGGACAACTAATGAGAAACAGAATTTTCTTGTTTTGAAATGTGTATTTGAATATTAAGACCAGCCAAAAGAGACAAAAATAAGTTTTATTACTAAAAAAGTACATAAATCTTCCCACAGAAACACAGGTAGATTGATTCCTCAAATATTTTCCTCTTGACAAGATTAACACTCCAGTAATATCAAGAAAAAATATCTTTTGATATATTTTTGTAATAATTACTTTACAATTGTCTCAAACATAATTTTGCTAAATAAAGGTACATACTTTTTTTGGCAAAAAGGCTTTATATTTTCTCATTAAAGGAAAAACATTCTCAAGTCTTTCCTGATCTTTTCTATTGATAAACTTGTAATAAATATGTAGTCTGCAATAATGATAATTACATTCCAGTGAATATGCAAAGGTTAGAAAGAAAATATTAGTGCTTCTATTTATTGCCTGTGTTTCATAGAGAAATAAAGCTAATTTATATTATTATATAGATGGTATTATATATATGTACTCTATAACTAAATTTCTATACATTGGAAATACATGAAAAGCCTTTATGCTGATAGGGATACATGAGAAAATACTAATACCCACTGAGAATTCTTAATGGGGTGGCTACCAAAGTGTTAAATTGATCTGAGTCATCTTCTATGACTCTGCAACCTTTAACAAAAGTTTTTCCATCTGTCACAGCCTTTTAGTGTGGATACTGAAGGGAGGAAACAAAGGGAAAGTGGCCATATTCAGGTCATTGGCAAGGCAGAAATTCAGATACTTTGCTTCGTGTGTGTCAACTTGCAGGTCATATTGTGTTACGGCCTATCAGTCTTGAAAGTCTTTAAAACTCTTCTTCCCACCCCAACTATTTTGTTCCAGGTATCTTGGTCACACATTACGCCATCTAATCTGGACCTCACCCTTTTGGGAGCCCTCACTAGTTTTTCTCTATTAATAGGTTGCTACAATAGTTTATTTCTCTCAGTATAGTAAATTAGGGGGATATATTTTATTAAATTATCTTCAGAATTTTGAAGTCTTTTCATAGACATTAATATAGTAATGGTGGTAAAACTGTAACAATTGGTAGAGATACTAAAGAAACTCTTTCTAGAACACAGTTTTTGGACTCTATCTAAATTCTGATGCTGACCAGCACCAACAATGGAAATTTATGCTGTCGTGCAACCTAATTTTATTTTATTTTATTTTGGTGCCTCATATTGAACTCATGACCTCATATTTGCCAGACTGGTCCTTATGCCACTGAGTTAAATCCCCAGCCCTGTGCAACCTCTTTGAAACTTAAATGTTTTTCTTCAGGAAGTGGAGTGATAATAACTAAATAGTAACTAAATAGGTAACTGACTGGTAACATAAAATAATTATGTACGGTATATATAAAATACATGTAAAATGTCTCTCACATAATAAATAATCAATATTAGCTGTCACTATCACCATATATGATTAAATTTGGTGGTCTCAGCCAATATAACACACATTAACTTCATTTTAGAAAATAACTTGAGCAACCAAACTAGCAGTGTCTTACACAACCAATACCCTAAGAACCTTATCTCTGATTAAGCCAGACAAAAACTTCCTTATATATACATACATATGTTAAATTTATTTTAGTCAAGTTGTTATATCTATCTCCTTATAGGTTACCTCAAAAAAACTAAAAAAGACTATATTTTTTTTATTTTATTTAAAGAGGGGGAGAAGTAAAACAGAAAAAAGGGTAGAAACAATACAGAATTTCAAAAAAAAAATAAACAGTAAGAAATCACTATTTGATATATTACATATTTTCTTCTTGGATATAGTTGCTCAAGTTACAACATTAAAGCATACAAAGTGGACATTCAAACAGTGAGGCTGCAAACAGTTCTGTTCACTGATCCAACAAAAACTTAGTAAAATGGTTATCAATCCTACACACTTAAGTATACATACAGTCATCTATTTTAGAGCACTTTCTTTTCCTCCTCTTGCTTTTTTTTTTAATTTTTTTATTTGAGAAAAAATTTTGAAACAGAAAGAGGGTAGAAAAAATACAAAATCTCAAAAACAAAACAGAAAAAAATAGTAACCAGTAAAATGTCACTAGTTGATAATTACATACTTTCCTCTTAGATGCAGTTGTTCAAGTTACAAAAGTAAAGTCCACAAAGTGGACATCCAAACAGTAAGACTGCAGTCAGTTTTGCTCATCCATCCAACTAAAACTTTAGCAACATGGTTATTAATTCCACACACTCAAACATACATGCAGTTATATCCTTTAGAATATGCTCTTTTCCTTTTTTTATCTTTATAATAACTATAATCCATTCTTATAAACTACTTAGAAGTTCTACTCATGTATAAGTCTCTACACATATACCTAGCCTTTCTGTATTCGAGGGAGAAACAAATCAAAACAAGTCAGCAATACAAATTGCTAGAGAAACATGAAATGAAAAGAACATACAAAAACACAACACTAGGTGATCTATGGTAGTCACTATGATGTCTCTAGTTATTTTCAATAAAATTGCCTATATCATCAAATATAATATAAATTTAGCATTGCTTTACACTATTAATAAAATCTAAACATTGGAGACATTATAGGACTTCAAAGGCAGTTAACAATCAAACCAAAATGGGTATCCTATTGAATCCTGTCATCTTCAGAGTAGTTGCCCCTACTCTCAGACTCGACACTCTCAAGTATACCAGATTCAAATAAAATCAGTCAAGATAAAACAGTGATATAACCAATTTTCTCTGTCTTATCTCTGCCATGCTATTTTTCTGTTGTTATTTGTTTACTTTTCTCCTTGATTCCACTGTCTGCCCCTTTCTTTGAGGCCTTTCTGCCATTATTCCTGGAACCCTGGTGATTTTCTTCTCTCTCTCTAGAATGTCCTT